>JAVQJS010136184.1:0-10590 GCA_036024795.1 Galaxias rostratus | reverse complement strand
TTTCGTATACATTTTCGGCATCAACATTTATTTTATTTACGTTGTTACAATTTAGTCACGAAAAAAAGGTCGTCAACGAAACCTTTTAGTCCAAATTTTCGTTGACAAAATTAACACTGCTGATGGCCATGTAGAGCTACGTAAAGTAGTTTATATCCACAGGGCTTGTTTTTGGAATATGTTTACATCCACGCTCAACTCCAGCAGAGGGCGCTAATACACTGTTATTGCACTAATTCGACCCCAGCAATCACAGTGAGTGGCCTTTTAACGCAGAGCACCATTTGAAGCAAGTACTAGAACCCCTTTTTAGGTTGAACATACTATTATTAAAAACACTTAATGATTGGCTGGTTCTATGGAATAATAACCTAATTGCTGTCAAATTGGTGTTTTAGTAGTAAAAAATTCTGTGTGGTCTGTCAGTGCCAAAAGGGCCAACTTGGTGCAACGATTAAAGACCACCAAAGTCAGAATGATTAGAATTGAATCCGAGTCTTAGCTCGTGTGGTGGAATGGCAAATATTGAAGTGTGGTTCTGTTCGGTACCATTTCCTCAGTCTGTCCTCCTTAGTAGACCCAGTTCACAGCAAACCTACAAAGCCAGAGATCATGGCTCACATCCTGGTTCAAGAGGGTCTGGGGATATTCCCAAGGCAACCCCCCCCCCCCCCCTCATATGTGTGAAAAGAACAAGCTGCAGAGAAGCTGCCAGATTCTGTGGAATAGTGAGCCTATTTCTTTAAACATGGAAAACATCCTGATCCATGCCTCAAAAAAAAGACTTTTTCAATGTATTTATTTTTTGTCCTACCTAATGGTTTTCCTAGCTCAGATTCCATGGTCCAACCTCAAGTCTAAGAAAACGTCTCTCTGTAGCATCGTAGTGGAGACTAGCTTACTCTGCCTCTTACTTGTATAAGGGTAACATAGGTTAGCGTTCTCTCTCTCTCTCTTTCTCTCTTTCTGTAGCAGGTGGTGGAGATTTGCTCACCCTGTCTCTCTCGCTCTTTGTGTAAGGGAGCTGTTTGCTTTCTCTCTCTTTCGCAGAGTGCTAGAGGCTAGCTATCTCTCTTTCTCTCTTTCTTTCTGTTGCAGGTGATGGAGATTAGCTCACCTTGTTTCTCTCTCTTTGTAGAAAGGATAACAAGCCTCTCTTTCTCTGTAACAGGGGGATGTAAGTTCTCTCTCTCTAGTAGGGTGCTGGATGTTCGCTCACCCCCCCCCCCTCTCTCTCTCTCTCTCTCTCTCTGTCTCTTTCTCTCTCTCTGTCTCTCTCTCTCTCTCTCTCTCACACAGCAGGGTAGTTGGAGGCTGAGCTGAGTGGCTATGGAGGAAGTGACGGGCTCTCCTGGAGCCACGGTGGACCCTAGCCGCAGCCAGAGGAACGGAGATGAGGTGAGCCCACCACACGCACACACACGCGCACACACACACACACACGAACACACACACACACACACACCTATCCCCGTCGACAAGGACCAGGAGACTGTGTGACGAGCTAAACCCCTCCCTGCTCGTTCTCTCCCTCCCGTCAGAAGTCCCGGCGTGCCAACTGGCCCAAAGGGAGGAAGAGGAAGAAGCCTGTGAAGGATAGCAACGCTCCCAAGGCTCCCCTGACGGGATACGTCCGCTTCATGAACGACCGGCGGGAGCAGCTCCGCGCCGAGAGGCCGGACGTGCCGTTCCCGGAGATCACCAGGATGCTGGGGAACGAGTGGAGCAAACTGGGCCCGGAGGACAAGCAGGTTAGAGGTCATTCCGGCCGGCACAGGGAGAGGAGGGGCATGGGGAGACCGACCCTGCTGTAGACTAACAGGGCAGGCCCTAGTGCTCCTTGTCCTCCTGCCATCACCTCCCACTGACAGATCTTCTCCTCTCCTCCCATAGACAGAACGAGTCCTCTCCTCCCCTCCCCTCTCCTCTCCTCTCATAGACAGTTTTTCCTCCCCTCTCCTCTCCTCCCCTCTCCTCTCCTCTCAGACAGAACGAGTCCTCTCCTCTCATAGACAGTTTCTCCTTTCCTCTCCTCCCATAGACAGAACGAGTCCTCTCCTCTCCTCTCGTAGACAGTTTCTCCTCCTCCTCCTCTCCTCCCCTCTCCTCTCCTCTCAGACAGAACGAGTCCTCTCCTCTCATAGACAGTTTCCCCTCTCCTCTCCTCTCCTCTCCTCTCCTCTCCGCCCATAGACAGAACGAGTCCTTTCCCTCCCCCTCTCCTCTCCTCCCATAGATTGAGCTAATCCTCCCCTCTCCTACCCTGTGTGTGTGTGTGTGTGTGTGTGTGTGTGTGTGTGTGTGTGTGTGTGTGTGTGTGTGTGTGTGTGTGTGTGTGTGTGTGTGTTCCAGCGCTATCTGGAGGAGGCAGAGAGAGACAAGGAGAGATACCTGCGTGAGCTGGAGAGGTACCAGAAGACAGACGCCTACCGGCGCTTCAACAGGAAGGTGCAGGAGAAACAGCAGGAGAAGAGACACAGAGGAGGTAAGCTGCTGCAGCTCTGCCCTGTTGCAGGCTCGCCCCCTAGTGGAGGGAGGTGGTCATCAGCTGATCTGGGAGGATTTCTTTGTTGTTTTCCCTGTTGCGTTTAGCTGGTTATTTTGTGTTTTCTGAAAAAAACTGTGAAACATGAACGTCAGCGTCAGAAGCTTTTAGGAGTTACTGTGTTCGCTTACAGCTTTCCCTTTCATGTCTGTAGCTCAGTTTAGAGGTACCATCTTAAATTAGGCCCCAGTTAGAGGATCCAAACTCTGAGCGTACCCTTTAGTTAACCCATTGAAACTGTCTGGAATGGATGGTTGAGATGCCCTAAAAGGCTTTAACTGTAGATATAGGATACATATAGATCTCCATTGGCTATTGTATAGGCAGCATAGATAAAGAATGTATAGTTCTTGTGAACTTGGGAAACGCCAAGACTAGTGTGCCCTTGAGCAAGGCACCCCACCCTAAACCGTTCCAGGATGGCTGTGCCTTTAATCTCGTGACCAGTAGCTTTGGATAAGAAGCGTCTGCTTCATGATGTAAATGGAACAAGAAAGCGTCGCCCTTCTCTAAGCTCATGCCCTGGTAGCCAAAAACCTTCACTCCATTTTCTGAAAAGGGAAAAGTTTACCATGCACTTTGTCAAAAGGAAACAAAAGTTGTGACTCACTCTCAATCTTTGTCTCTCTCTCGCTCTCTCTCTCTCTCTCTCTCTCTCTCTCTCTCATTCTAGATGGTGGGCACCAGACCGTAAGTGATTCGCTCCATGAGGTGAGTAAGTTAGACAGTGTGGCTGACAGGACAAGCTAGCTTTAGTAGACTGCTAATGTCTGTCGACTACTGCATGTCTGTAGAGCACTTTCAGTAGACTGCTCCATGTCTGTAGACTACTGTTAGTAGACTTCTGTATGTCTGTAGACCACTGTTTGTAGACTGCTGTATGTCTGTAGACCACTGTCAGAAGACTGCTGTGTCTGTAGACTACTGCGTATAGACCACTGTTAGACTGCTGTTACAAAAAGTGCTACAAAAAGTTAACGCCGCGGCACTACACGAGCTGACGCTATGGCGCTACACGAGCTAACGCTACGGCGCTACACGAGCTAACGCTACGGCGCTGCACGAGCTAACGCTACGGCGCTGCACAAGCTAACGCTACGGCGCTACACGAGCTAACGCTACGCGAGCTAACGCTACGGCGCTACCCGAGCTAACGCTACGACGCTAACCGAGTTAACGCTGCGGCGCTACACGAGCTAACGCCACGGCGCCACACGAGCTAACGCTACGGCGCCACACGAGCTAACGCTACAACGCTACGCCGCACCACCACTGAGGTTACCCAGTCTGGAGCCGCAGGCACTGTCGATCTGCTTCGTGGCGTTTGATTTGAGTGTCTGCTTCTTTCCTGTGCTCCTACCCAGAAGGACGGGGAAAGGAAGGAGCGCTCGGTGTTTGACATCCCCATCTTCACCGAGGAGTTCCTGAACCACAGCAAAGGTACGCCCGCCGCACCTCCATGCCAAAGGGTCAAAGTTCAATTTCGAATGCTGGCTGTGTGACAGTATACAGTAAGAGTGCAATGAAATGTAAACCCATTCAGATCACTATTGTGCAACAATAACAAAATCAATTAATACCTGAAGATACAATAAAACACATAGGGACAAAAGCAGTAAAAATAATCAATAAATAAAGATGTACATTTTGTCCATCAAAGTTTTAGTCCAGGAGCTGGTTCCAGTCACTGTCTTACCAGCAAACACGGATTTCTTGCCATGTTTTTATTAACCTATTTTTGTTGTATTATCTAACTCTTGTCGGAAGCCCCAAGCACCTTGTTCTCCCAAAATAGCCCCCTCTCTAGCCAGACAATGAATTTTTAAAGCTTGGAGTGCGCCCTATTAATGTCCATGGATGTCTACCGGTGCCTAACATCCCAGTGCGAGAAAGACCGTGCCCCAAACAACACTCTTCCTATACTGTGTGAGACTACGGGTGACATCCAATCCTGCATGTCTCCGATGCTTTCCTTGAACTCCCCAATAAAAAGTATTTCTGAGCCAGGTGATGAAGGAAAATGTGTTAGGAAGGAAACGAAATCCAGTGTTCTGAGACTATTGGAACTCGTCTTAAGCAAGTCCTTTGTGTTTTGAGACTATTGGAACTCGGCCTAAGTGAGTCCTTAGTGTTTTGAGACTATTGGAACTCGGCCTGACTGAGTCCTTAATGATTTGAGACTATTGGAACTCGGCCTAAGTGAATCCCTTAGTGTTGTGAGACTATTGGAACTCGGCCTATGTGAATCCCTTAGTGATTTGAGACTATTGGAACTCGGCCCGTGTGCGTCCTTAGTTTTGATTCCTTGGTGGTCGGTTTCCTTTGCGACCCCCCATCAGCGCGAGAGGCGGAGATGCGTCAGCTGAGGAAGACCAACATGGAGTACGAAGAGCGCAACGCGGCCCTGCAGAAGCACGTGGAGAGCATGCGCGGCGCGGTGGAGCGTCTGGACGCCGACGTCATGCAGGAGAGGGGGCGTAACGGCCTGCTGCAGCAGCACCTGGAGACCCTGAGGCAGGCCCTCACCTCCAGCTTCTCCTCCGTGCCCCTGCCTGGTGAGCGCACGCACGCACGCACGCACTACCTGATGAGAACACACAGATTGACCCTTTGCACAGTGAGAACACACACACACACACACACACACACACACACACACACACACACACACACTGACTCTCAGCCCAGTGAGAACACACACACACAGACCGACACACTGACCCTCAGCCCAGTGAGAACACACACACACACAGACCCACTACCTGGTCAGAACACACACACTGACACACCCCGACCCTCTGCCCGCTGAGAGCACGCTCAGACCCTTACCCTGACCCGTCTGTGTGCACCAGGCAGTGGGGAGACTCCGTCGCTGGACTCCATAGACCTCTACATGAAGAGGCTCCACAGCATCATCCTGGGGAACCCGCAGGAGAACGACCACCTCATCAGCACCGTGCGCGACGTGGTCAATCGCCTGGACAGGTAGGAACAATCAAACACACCCAAAGTAACAAGAAACGTTGAATATTTAACCCCATGATAAGTATCAAACACTGCCTAAGTAACAATAAGCATATTATTTATCCGCCTGAAAAGGTTGTAACAATCAAATGACCCCAAAGTAACAACAAACAACTGTTTAACTCCAAAAAAGAACATTTAATCAGGTCCTAGTTTAACTTCTAAGAGTAAATTAACAACCTAGTAATTTAACCTCTAATAGAACATACTAATGCAAGTTTAGTAGCCGATTTGTTTGTTGTCTGTACAGATACTGTGCATGACCATGACGTTTTGTGACCTCACAAACAGGAGCACGGAAAGAGAATGTTGTTGATGTTGTGTCCTTCTTTCTGATTGGTTTCCGGTCTAGATAAAGGGAGGGGCTACACGAGCAGGAGCACAGAAGGAGAATGTTGTTCATGTTGTGTCCTTCTTTCTGATTGGTCTGCTGTCTAAATAAGGGGAGGGGCAGCACTTGGAGTCACGGTCCATTCATCTTCCACTTTGAACGGCCATTTTGATTTTAAAAAAAAAAAAACTTTCTTTTTATTACTTATAGTGTAGTGTAAATGTGTCCTAATATTTTTTTTTACTTTACAATTGTCTTTTTTATCTGTTGACGAGGAGTGAAAGCTGTTTGTGTTTGAGGCGCTGCCTATGTGTATGAAACTCCATGGCCACATTACTGTAAGATTCTCTGTGCTTTACGTGTGAGAAATAACGTCTAGATGTGTGTTTAGAAACTATCATTTTCACCAAATTTCTCCATACACCAAAATCTATTTATACTGACTGTTTTTAATGGCATTTACGTGTGTAGCTCGTCTCAAACGAATGTTACAATTTGCTTGAGACTATGTATTTCTTGTATTCATATCAAAGAATATCATATGTCTTTTTTTGCATTCAACTGGGATCAGTAAAAAAAAATAATGTGCCAGTGTCTTATCATTTTTGGTTTTGTGACAAAAGTCTAATTATCAATAAACACAAATGAATTGCCAATGTATCAGTTATTGTTTACAAGCACCAGATAATTATTCAATGTTTGCACGGCAATTGCAATGTCGCACACGTAATGTGAATACAAAATATTTTAGTTTGTGTAACTTATGAATGCGATGAGTTGTTAATCAGAAACTCACGTTACATAACAGACCCTTTCGTTTGAAGTGGAGCACCAGTTTCTGTCAGATCAGTGACGTAACAAGCACTTTTTTTTTTATTGTTTTATTTTAGAACATTCCCTACCTGAGAAACGATGCCAAATACATGACTTGACTGCAACCATCCATCAAATCAATCCAGCTGCATTTTTTGCCCCTGAGACTGCCACAGTTTTACTACATGCACCGTGAAAGATGGAACCTAGCTTCTCTTTCTTTTTTTACATAGATCTCTCACTGCCACAGTAACTCTTTAATTTAATCTTGGTATTTTAGTAGTGAAGTTTGTCGAGGAGCCTTAGGAGCCTCGGAGGAGAGGAGCCGTCTCTCCATTGTGTCGTTGTAATAATAACAGGCTTATTATTCTCCTAGCGCGGGGAGATGAGCGTTTTCCCTTTGATCCGCGACGGCGGGCCACGCGGAGCTTCGTTTGCCGTCGCACAGCGGGGAAGAATGGATTTACACAAACAGGGACACGGTTTTCCTGATTCCACTTCGGTTCGCATCCTCTCGAGAGCCCGCGGTCCCTGTCATTGTACTGGGGTCAGAGGTCAACCATTCAAGTAACTTGACAGGTTTCACAAAAGTTGACTTTTTTTTTTACTTTATAAGTTATATGCAATTGTTGAAATGCGAAGGATGAATTTTTTTTATAAATGGCTTAATTCTGCAATTGCTTATCCCCCCAAAAATTCCATTGCGTCTCAATCTTTGTCAGATGTGTCAGGTTTTGTTTTATAGCCACTTGTGGATAGGCAGTACTTTCTACAATGACCTCTTCCTGTTTTTATTCACTGATTCCCATTTCCTGTCTGCCAGCTGGCACATCCTGTTCAGGTGTGCTGCTGAAAAGTGTCCCCAGGATGGAGTACTTTCTCTCTTAACTCTATGACCCATTGATGCCATGGAAAGGATGTATTGCCTGGTGACCCGGTTACTGTAACCATAGAAACCACCCAACAGTCTGCCTCACAGATGTCTTTGATGAGCTGTCCGAGAACCTTTTTAAATTTGTATTTATATCGTATGTTCGATCAAGTGCTTCCTTTTAGGACAATAAGAATAGAGTTAAGCATATACATTTTTTTTATAATTTTATACATTATATGGTGAGGGAGTTTATTATGTTTTAGTCACCCGATGTGAAATACCTAATCTTGTAACAGCACCACACTTTGGGTGGAATTCATCCACTGTTCCTAAGGCTGCGTCGAGCTAACTCTCACACATACGTTTTCAAACCCATTACAGTTGAACATGACGGAAAGACATGCCGCACATTAAGTTTGCGAACACGCAGACACGATTAGAGCGCTTCTGTCATAATGTTTACCTCAGCTTCAGGCGTCAGGAATCTACTTCTACATCCATCACTGGAACGCTGAGCTCGTTAGGTTAATGATCTGTGTGCTCAGTGCTTTGCTTTGATGTGGAAGGACCCCCCCCCCCCCCCTCCTAGGATAGGAACAGGATACCATCCCATGCCCTCATATGTTCCCATTCAAACAAACAGAACCGTATCATTCTCCCTGTTTCAAATTCCATTACGCTCTGTCAGACCCCTAATATGGCCATATGTGCTGACCGGCTTCCTGTCCCAAGAGGGAGGGTGGTGGTCTGAGAGACGAGAGTGAGTGAAGGCGGGGAAAATCCCCCAGTGTTTCCGTAAAACCCACGCTCTCTGACACGACCTGTGCCAAAGGTGGCCGTTAGTTAGTGTGGGTCACGATGAGTCAGCACCGAAAAAGGCAAACTCTCGCTAACAATCGGATAGGTCAAAAAATACACATGGCATCGGACACGGTTAGAAATTAGACGAATGCTTAAATCAACACAGTTCTTTGATTAATGTGTGTGTGTGTGTGTGTGTGTGTGTGTGTGTGTGTGTGTGTGTGTGTGTGTGTGTGTGTGTGTGTGTGTGTGCGTGTGCGTGTGACAGATCAGCGCACACTAGCATTCGGCAATGTTTGAAATTAAAACGAAGTTTGAAAAACTAAGTCATCGAGTCGTTCTCACTGTCAAATTATAAACATTGAGAAGGAAAAAAATGATCTGCAATGATCAGCATCATCCGACCTGCAAACGTTGTGTTATTTGTTGTTGCTACAGCTAACCTATCTAAATCTTTACTTTATCAAAAAAAAAGAAGAAGAAATTATTCATGATGTATTCCCTTATGTGCCTGTACGGTTCTGCTGACGGAGGCAATTAGTGTCTCTCAGTGTCTCCTCCCACTCTGATCTCAACGGTGACGCCAGCGTCGACGAACCTGCACCTCCAGCTACCATGAAAGTTTAATGGTGTGCATACTTTTTCGTTTTCAGCTGTTTAATATTTTGTCGGCATCCATAAGAGCCTCAGACTTTCAGTGCTTCTGTGGCCGACGAAAAGCGCAGCGTGAGTCTGATGACATGCGTCGTGATAGATAGTATGTCATTATTTTCATATACAACATTAGCGTTTGCTACCTATGTTAACTCTTCGATTATAGCCTCTGGTCTAGTAGACGCTTAGCCAACGTTACTTAAAGCTAAATCTGATTTGAAAAACGGTATCACTTGGTAACGGTATTATGATAGTGGTGTAGATGGCTACTTCAAGGCCGGAAGGTCTTGAGTTCAAATTCTGGGAATTTCACCACCAGTGTGCCCTTGTGCAAGGCACTTGGAAGTTGCCAGTGCTGTGAGCTGTCCCACTCACAACACCGATCTGAGGACCATGTTGTTGTAAACGCCCCGTGTCCCCGATGCCATATGTAATGCGTGGCCTGTCCGACTGTCAGTCAGAGTTTGGAGCTTAAATTCTATTCCAGGGGGATTCCCCCTTTAATCTAATTGTGAACCGTTTAGGATAAAGTGTCAACTAAATGAAGTTCATGTAAAAATAGTTTGTGAAAGGCTTATTGTGAAGGGCTTTGTCTGTGTTCCTGCAGGCAGTAGTTTCTGATTGGCTGCAGTCTGTGTGACCTGCACCGATCACTCCCACCTGTGACACTTGAACTTGAGTAATAGTTTGTTGGAAATCCCAAATGGACCCCCCCCCCTTGGACTACCCCCTTGGACTTGGCAGAGCCAAATAGATACATCTGAGGTCACTTTGATTTGAGGAGAAGTTGCCCACCTTGGAAACAGCCCTCCTATTTGCAGTGAATGATCTTGTTAGTTCTGTCTAGCTGTATGGCTGTTGTGTCGGTGTGGCTATTGAGACAAAACCCCAAACTTCACCGGAAGTCATGGATGCAGAAGGTAAATGCAAAAAGGCCCTGCATCCCAAGTTTCCACCATTGTGATGCAAGGCCTTTTTTAGACGTGTTTACTCAGCTGGGGGAACCGAGGAAGAGGAGGAGAAGGAGGAGGAGGAGTGTTTGGGGTCCGCTGCCCCCCTGTTCTCCCATTGGCTGGCTGAGGCTAAGGCTGCTAGCCCCTGTTCTCCCATTGGCTGGCTGAGGCTAAGGCTGCTGGTGTGCAGTGTCTGCCTGGGACCAGAGGGAAGCAATGTCTGGAATGTCTGGAATGTGTAAAAACACGGGTCATTCCCACGCGTCACTGTCAACTCCTGGTTCCCTCGTTCTCTCCCGTCTTATCACTTCTCTCTCCTCCCCCTTTCTGTTTTAATTTTTTTTCTTCTCTTCCGTGCCTTCCCACATTCTTCCCTACCTAACTTTCCCTCCTACCTTCTCTTCTACCCTCCTTCCCTGCCTCCCCCCTCTTTATACCTTTCCCCTCCATCTTTTCTCATTCCTCCCCCCCTCCTCCTTCCCCCTGCCTTCCCTTGTGCCCCCCCCCCCCCACACACACACACACCTCAATCCCAGGAATAGACCAGAAATTCAGGTACAAACGTCAAGTCCCTCATAAACAAACAGCTCGTGGG
>JAVQJS010136174.1:0-27905 GCA_036024795.1 Galaxias rostratus | reverse complement strand
CTTATTGTTTGAGTGCTTATTTTGCTTGTTTTATAGTTTGTCGCGTGTTATACTATTTTACTTTTAGCTAGGCATCTATTATGAAATAGATATCTATAACAACGGCACTTGCCTGGTTATGTAGAGGATACAAACATTGCCTTTGGCTCTATCCTTTAGTATCAAATTAAGTAGCAAATCATCCTCACACTAGAGTGGATAAAATGGTTGAAACATCATATGTTGCATGTGTCCCTGGTTATTTCCCACCTTCAAGTTATCAGGGGGCCAGTCCACACATTAATACCTCTTTGCCCTTTTCACCACAGAGAGCTGAAGGACAACCTGGGCAGTGATGACCCAGAGGGAGATGTTCCTGTGCTGCTGCAGACTGTGCTCTCTCGGAACCCAAACATCTTCAGGGAGAAAAGTATGTCCTGCCCTGGCTGCTTCAATGTTCTGGGTGGATAGGAGGAGACATGGAAACATTGCTTTTGACTTTCTGTTGGACAGTATTGCCCAGTCATATCAAACACCTTTTTAGCTGTGTAATTCCTTTCATCTCGCCACTTCCAATGTCCTGGATCAGAAGCATTTCCCTAGGTCTTACTAGCCCCAACCGTGCTTTCTTGTACTTTAAATTGTAATTTTTTCAAACTTTGCCATTGGAGGTTAATAGCAAAGATTAGCTTGGTTTGTTTAGCATTCCCTTGTTGGGCAGTGCAGGCATTTTACAGAGAGAAACTGTCTTAACCAAATGTTGAAATGAAAGGACATGATGACATGGACTGATCTAATTGAGGTAAGTTAAAGACAAATGCAAGAGAGAGACAGAGAGAGAGTTTCTGTGTATCGCTAAGTCATAATATGTATTTTTTCATTCTATAATTCATAATTGGGTCAGGCATTTCTTGCACTGTGATAATTTTGTCGTTTTTTAATGCCAGCTGCTGTTTCACTTGGGTGCTTTGAAGTAAAAGTATTATACCACACGTAGTGCCAGTCGTGTCAATACTGACACATCTGCACAATTTGTTTTTCAATTAATGAAGAGGTCTGAATTGTATCCTTGTTTATTCTATAATTACAATGGACTCTCACTAAGATCTCTTGTCCCTCTTTTGACTTGAATGCTATGTATGACTAATACTTGGTTTTATCAAAATCAATAGCAGTTAGCAACTTAAAAAAAAACACGAAAAGTACTTGGGTAAATTGTTGCTAAACAGCATTTATCTTACTGTGCTCTCAACTATGTAGCACTTACAAACACACTTCCTAATCTCATAGGTATGATGCAGCAGTCAATGATGCCGCAGTACAAGATGTCCCAGAACTCCATGCATGGAAGTCCGGCGTCGACCAACTACCAGCAAACCTCTGTCTCCCACAGCCCCTCTAGGTACGACAGCACTTCATCATTCTAGGAGTGGTTGAAGGTCTCTGTCAAGTTCCCTTCATTGAACGTCTCTGTATATTTACTACTCCTTCACAGTCGCTTTGCCTCTCCACAATCCGCGTCGGGATCCAGGTTCATGCCACAACAAAGCAGTCCCGTACCCAGCCCTTACAACCCTCAAAGCCCTGTAGGCTACATACAGTACAATCATCCACCCAGTTATTCACAGCACCAACAGATTCAACAAGGCAAGTATTGGTTAAACTTCTAAAATAGCGTAGTATGTAATGTTCTAATTTTCTTATGTGTCTTATATTCATTTAGCTTTAACTGGATTAGCTAGCGGCAACCATTAGGTTATGCTTTGTATCATAAATAAACATTTGGAGGTGTTCTAAAATTCTTACGATGTACTTGGAGATCTTTGGATTTATTTTCTAAAACTTTTTCCCCACAGTCGCCAGTCCTTTGGTCCCTGGTGGCATGAGAAACATCCATGACAACAAGGTCTCTGGGCAAATGTCAAGCAACGCAGCCAATCACAATGCCCGACACGGCTCCAGTGAAGACTATATGAACATTGTCCACAGACTAGGGACCGAGGTTAGCTTGACAAACTTCTGAAGCGTCTGTTCCTGCATAACCGTGATATGTTGCACTTCAAAATATTTATTATTATTGTTCACTGTGTGCAACTGTGTCTTTAATTATTTTTCTAGGAGGCTGACTCATCGATGAGAAATGCCTCCTTTCCTCTTCGATCACCTCAGTCAGCCTGTTCTCCGGCTGGGAGTGAAGGGACGCCCAAAGGTACAGCTGTACACCATTCAACAACTATTTAGACCTGATAAGCAAATCAGGTTATTGGAAGTTTTCAGCCCTAACCTGCGTTAATTTGGCTGATCTGATCTCATTGTATTTGTCCATTACTTTGCAGGGTCGCGACCACCACTCACCCTGCAGTCCCCTCCTCCATACATGTCACCACAGGATGACCTCCTTGACTCTCCTGAACGCAAGAAGAAGCAGAAGAAGCTGAGCAAAGAGGAGAAAGAGCAGATGGAGAAAGCCGCCTTGTACGACATAGTTAGCTCTCCAACAAAAGACTCCACCAAGCTGACTTTGAAACTGTCCCGGGTGAAGTCTTCCGAAATGGACCAGTCCGTAGAGCTCCTTCCAGGGGAAGACCAGGTCTCAGAACAGGATGCAGAGCTAGCTTACAACAGCCTGTCCTACTCTAGGACAGGCCAGGACCCTTCTTCCAGGTTAGAGGCTGGCCAGTGCCTCACAGGAGAGCAGTCAGGCTACCAACAGGTCCCTGTGCTCCAAAACACCAAGCAGGCCGGCGTGATCAGTGGGGCGGTGTACGACGAAGCAGAGATGGACGCCCTTGCTGAGATTGAGAGAATAGAGCGTGAATCCGCCATCGAGAGGGAGCGCTGCTCCAAAGAGGTTCAGGACAAAGGTAAAACCTCTCTTAGTTTTTTTATCTTTTAGTTCTTGTTCTCTTGTTAGGACCACCCGAGCTAAGTTATGCACATTTTCATTTCAGACAAGCCCTTGAAGAAGCGGAAACAGGACTCGTATCCCCAAGAACCCGGAGCTGGGGGCACGGCAGGTGCCACAGGAGGGCCCAGTGTTGGAGGGGGGAATGCTGGCAGCAAGCTGACGCCACAGGAAGCCAGTGCTGCCAGTAATGGTGCCAGTCGGCCACTCCTGATGGTCAGCATAGACCTGCAGCAGGCTGGCAGAGCCGACGGCCTCCCAGAAGTGCCTTTGGAGGCTCAGCACTTGCTGGAGGAACGCCTGGGATCCGCCGACGGTCCGGACTCCACCGGCGTCCTCCGACTGAAATCCAAGGGAGAGGGCGAGACACTGAAGGCCGCAGATGGCCGGCCAGAGGTCATCAAGCAACGCACGGACACCACCAAGAAGTCTGGCCAAGACAGACGGCCAGACATCCTCAAACACAAACATGAGAACCGGCGAGACTCCTCAAAGCACCGGCACGAAGGTCGGCCCGACAACGGCAAGGGGCGCTCCGACAGCCGAGGGCCCGACACGCCACAGCTAAAACACGACAGCCGGGACGGGGACCCATCCCGCATCCGCCGCCCAGAGACTCCAAAGTCCTCCAGCAAGGGGGAGCAAGGCCGGGACAGGGACAGGGAGAAGGAGAGGAAACACAAGGTGGAGTCTGGGGAACCCCGGGACAGACGGTCCCCCGAGCAACGCTCCAAGTCAGACAGCTCCCGAGTCAAAGTGGAGGCCAGGATGGACTCCAGCGGTCGGCAGAGGCTCGATCGGCCCAGCCACACCTCCCCTCGAGGGAAGGAGGAGAGGAGGGAGGAGAGGCGGAGCGATAATGGTAGCAACAAGGGGCGCCAGGAGAGTAGCAAGCAGCAGCAACAGCCGCAGCCCTCAGAGAGTAAATCTGGGTTGTTCCCCAACTACCTGATGGGGGGCACGTCAGGAGCACTCAAGAACTTTGTGATTCCTAAGCTAAAGCGGGATGACAAGGCTCCGGCGGAGCACCGTCCAGCAATGGGGCCTGCGGATGTGTGGGGCGATACTCGAGGCATGCCCGAGATCCAGAAAGGGGCCAAGCCGGTGGTGGTGCTCCAGAAACTCAATATCGACGAGGTACAGAAGATCATCAAGGAGAGAGAGGAGAAGAGCATTCGCAAGTCCATCAAGAACCGCTCCTCCGGAAAAGGTAATGGCTAGTGCTCTTTCACAGGATGTATTCTGTAGGCTATCCAAGGACATTGGTCAGTTAGTCTGTTGGTTTAGCTGAATGGTTGGCTGTACAAAAGTAGTATGAACTTGTTATTGTTTAGTCAAAGTAGAACCGTTCAAACCATATGTCATATATGTAGGTTAATATTCAACATTGTCAGACTTTATTAGTGAAACTGCAATGCTTAGTGTTGTCAAAACGAATTGAGCAGGTTGAAGCCATGAGCTGACTGGTTACCTCTTCATAGGAGGTCTGGATGAGTCTGTGCTGAAAGAGCTCCCTCCTCACATCATCGCTGAGATAGAGTCCAGCATGCCGCTGTGCGAGAGAGTCAAGATTAACAAGCGCAAACGCAGCACGGTCAACGAGAAGCCCAAGTATGCCGAGGTCAACTCTGATGATGACACCGAAGATGTGTCCGAGTGTGAGTATCCAGGAACCATCCCCCGTCACTCATTCGATTTACTTTGGATATGGTTTTGCCGAGATGTGTGCCTCATCATTTTAAAGCATTGACCTTGACTGATACCTGTGTGTAGACTGCTTCCTACCACGTGTGCTGTTCACTGATTGAAACGAAAGTCTGTCGTACTCCAAATCTCACCGCTGGCCTGTTTCTGTTGTTTCCAGCGGCACGGAAACGGCACAAGAAGGAGCGGGACAAGACATGGGATTACGAGGAGCGGGAGAGGCGGGGCTCTGGAGAACATCGGAGGAGTGGCAGTGCCCAGGAAGGACGCAGGGGCTCGGGCAGCCGATACCGGGAGCGCAGCCCGGAGGACTCTGACGAGGGCTCCCCGCCGCCTAGCATGAGTGACAGTAAATAACCCTTCCCGCTGCCTAGGGACCACCTCTCCTACTGGGACAGATAGATTCCTAGTGGTTATTAATGTTGCTCTGTGCCAAATTTGTGTGCTCCCAGGTCACTTTCCTGACACTTTTCTTTTCACTGTTCAGTTGCCAGAAAGATGAAGAAAAAAGAGAAGCAGAAGAAGAGGAAGGCCTATGAGCCTAAACTGACACCAGAGGGTACTTTAATTCTGACCCCAACCCAAAGATAACGTCACTAGATAAAATCCCATTGAAGTCAATTACTAAGTGTCTGTCTCTACTGCAGAACTGATGGATTCCTCCACCTTCAAGAGATTCACAGCCAGTGTGGACAACATTCTGGAGAGCTTGGAGGATGTGGACTTCACTGCCATGGGTATGTCGCTTTTGTTTTCTTCTGTGGTCTTTAAACCTTTTTGAAATGGCTAAGTCACTCTGCTGTGCTTTTGATGACCAAAACATTGGAGGAGGTGAAGACAAATGTGACTTATATCCCCCCTCGCAGACGATGACGAGATCCCTCAGGAGCTGCTGCTGGGGAAACACCAGCTCAGTGAACTGGGCAGTGAGTCGGCCAAAATCAAGGCCATGGGCATCACTTACAGGGTGAGCAGCTTGGGCTGCTGTGAGGGTTGACTTTGGTGTACAAAAAGTGTCCTTGGCAGTAAATTCAACTGTTCCCTCTATGTCTGCGGCAAACAGGTTCCTTCTGATAAGCTGGTAAAGGTGTTGAACATTCTGGAGAAGAATATCCAGGATGGAGCCAAGCTGTCCACCCTGATGAACCATGTAAGTAGGGCGGCTGCAGACTGGTCGCGTCAAGTTCGGTAGGCTTGGACTGGCTGGCAGGGCGCGATGATCTGACCCCGCCCTCACTTTCTCGACCTCCTCCCCCCTCTCGCAGGACAATGACGAGGACGAGGAGCGCCTCTGGCGAGACCTCATCATGGAGCGCGTGACCAAGTCGGCCGACGCCTGTCTGACCGCGCTCAACATCATGACGTCGGTGCGCATGCCCAAAGCGGTGTACATCGAGGACGTGATCGAGAGGGTGCTGCAGTACACCAAGTTCCACCTGCAGAACACCCTCTACCCGCAGTACGACCCCGTCTACAGGGTGGACCCCCACGGAGGTCAGCGCACCACACCGTCAGTCCAGTCGCAGAGAGCACAGCTCCTATTGCGTGCATGAAGTGTTTTCTAGATCTTGTACACTCCTAACACTCTACCCGGGCGACTAGTTTGATATCACCACTGTCTTCAGCTTTAAGGCATGTTGTTTTTGTTCTGAGGCTTTATCTCCCCTCTGTCCTTCCCTCACTAGGTGGTCTGTTGAGCTCCAAGGCTAAGAGGGCCAAGTGTTCCACCCACAAGCAGAGGGTGATAGTCATGCTCTACAACAAGGTGTGCGACATCGTGGGCAACATCTCAGAGCTGCTGGAGATCCAGCTGCTGACCGACACCACCATCCTCCAGGTGAGACTCTGGCTATAGCTGGACATACCAGGGCCGTGACTCCTCCTCACCCGTTGACCGCTGATCACGGGTTGACCCTTTGTTTTCTGCTTTCTGCTCTCAGGTGTCCTCTATGGGTATCACCCCATTCTTTGTGGAGGGGGTCAGCGAGCTCCAGCTCTGTGCCATCAAACTCGTGACAGCGGTGAGACTTGAATCCAGGCTCCTTTCCAGCTCTGTTGTCCTTAAGGGACTGTCTCTTTTGAACGGGTACTAAAATAGTTGTTCTCTGCTTCCTCTAGGTGTTTTCCCGCTACGAGAAGCACAGGCAGCTCATCCTGGAGGAGATCTTCACGTCGCTGGCCAGACTGCCCACCAGCAAACGCAGCCTCAGGAACTTCAGGTAGCTTCTCGTTGCCATGTATACCTGGGGTTTCGGTTACGATACCATACATACATACAACAGCTGTTGAAGGAGATGGATGTGGTGCGCCGATGTAACTGCCCTCTGGTTGGTCTGTGTCCCCAGGTTGAACAGCAGTGACACCGACGGGGAGCCCATGTTCATCCAGATGGTCACGGCTCTGGTGCTGCAGCTCATCCAGTGTGTGGTCCACCTCCCCTCTGACAAGGACATGGACGACGAGTATGACAAGAAGGTGGGTGACCTTTGTACTGGCTAGGCCTCGATCAGCGCCCTGCACCGCGGCTGTAGCCCTGGGACTTACTCGTTGTGTTTTTCCAGGTGGATCACGATGTCCTGATCACCAACTCCTACGAGACAGCGATGAGAGCCGCCCAGAACTTCCTCTCCGTCTTTTTAAAGAAGTGAGTGGTGTCCTTCGAAAGGCCGCTGAACCACTTCAGGTTTGTTTGTATCGGCGTGTGGTTTTAACACCCGGTGCCCTGTCTGTTCTCCTTGTCCCAGGTGTGGCAGTAAGCAGGGAGAGGAAGACTACCGCCCTCTCTTTGAGAACTTTGTCCAGGACCTGCTGTCCACAGTCAACAAGCCAGAGTGGCCCGCTGCTGAACTGCTCCTTAGTCTCCTGGGCCGCTTGCTGGTAGGTCCATCCCCCCACCGGCCGTCTTAGTAACAGACCTGAAGCATCATGTACTAGAGACCTAGTGGACTGGGAAAGCTTTATGACGAGCCTCTGCCCGACCGTCCGCCCCTAGGTGCACCAGTTCAGCAACAAGCAGACAGAGATGGCCCTCAGGGTGGCCTCCCTAGACTACCTGGGCACAGTAGCCGCCCGCCTCCGCAAGGACGCCGTCACTAGCACCATGGACCAGCGCTCCATTGAGCGCATTCTCAAAGAGGTAGGCCAGTCCACTCTGTTACAAACCTTTGACCAGACCTGCTGGTTATGCTCGGAGCTTCTCTTTTAACTAGTCTTTGTCTTGCTCTGGGCCCAGAATCCAGGGAGTGATGAGACGCAGCAGCTACAGAAGGCGCTGTTGGACTACATGAATGACAACGCAGAAACAGACCCATCTCTAGTGGTGAATATGGACTCCTGATTGGAGAACAGCTTTCAAAGATACTCTAACACACATAACCTTCTGTGTTTCTGTCTGATTTAAATCTTGGTTTCTGATATATGTACCAGGAAAAAAGAATCCGCTATTTTTGTACAAGATGTGCTGGATGTAAGTACTGTTTGCCTCTTGTCCCTCCAGTTTGCCAGGAAGTTCTACATCGCACAGTGGTTCCGGGACACCACGACAGAGACGGAGAAAGCCATGAAGTCTCAGAGCCAGCGGGACGAGGACTCGTCTGACGGCCAGCACCACGCCAAGGACATCGAGACCACCGGCGAGATCATGCAGAGGGCCGAGGGGCGCAAGAAGTTCCTCCGCAACATTATCAAGACGGCTCCTTCCCAATTCAGCACACTGAAGTAGGCCTTTGATGAAGTGGCCAGCTTTAAAGACATGGCGTTTTCTTTTCTCTGGAGTCTGACCTAAACATGTGGTTTGTTCTTGCTCTCAGGATGAACTCTGACACTGTGGACTACGACGACTCCTGCCTGATCGTACGATATTTGGCCTCCATGAGGCCGTTTGCGCAGAGCTTTGATATTTATTTAACGCAGGTGAGAGGTTCTTTCAAGAGGAAGCAGTAAGTGTTATAGCAGTGTTCACAGTGTTATAGTCTGGTCCTGTTTGGACATCGGTACTTGAAGGGGCCAGGTTCATGCAAACTCCTATATCAAATGCAATCAATTATGCATCTCACGCACCTTGTGCGTCCCTTGCTTTTAGATCCTGAGAGTGCTGGGGGAGAGTGCTATCGCGGTCCGCACCAAAGCCATGAAGTGTCTGTCTGAAGTGGTGGCTGTGGACCCCAGTATTCTGGCCCGGGTGAGACCTCCGTGCCCCACTCCTCAGTCTCAAACTCCATGTGTACTTGATGTTTCTCCTACACTAAGCAGCATACCGCTAACCACGTTCTCCGTACTGCTCCTCAGTTGGACATGCAGCGCGGGGTCCACGGCCGTCTGATGGACAACTCCACCAGCGTGAGAGAGGCCGCCGTGGAGCTGCTGGGCCGCTTTGTGCTCAGCCGGCCCCAGCTCACAGAGCAGTACTACGACATGTTGATCGAGAGGATACTGGTGAGTAGCCCCTTCGTTTGCAAACCACCCACACGTGTGTCTGTATACATGTACGTCTACCTCAATGCTCAGACTAGCTTTGGCAGCAAGTGTCACAAAACAGTGGGAAATGGGACCTGGTCCAAGACATTGGCCACTTCCGGCTGGAATTGCTAGAGCAAAGGTTCGGCTGAGGTAAAAATCCTCCCCACATTGCCCTCTGTAGTTCAGAAGTAGAACTACATTGTAATTTGCATTCAGCAAGTACACTCATACACCTTCAATGCTTCAGAAGATTGATTTAGCTCATATTTATTTACCCATTCAATACTTGATGGTGCATATTTTAAAACCAGTCATGCAGGCACAGTTACTGAATTGAGAACTGACTGCATCATTTCAATCTACTAAAGGACACGGGTATCAGTGTGAGAAAGAGGGTCATCAAAATCCTGAGGGATATCTGCCTGGAACAGCCCACCTTCAGCAAGATCACGGAGATGTGTGTGAGGATGATCCGCAGGGTCAACGACGAGGAGGGCATCAAGGTGTGTTTGGCCACAGGGCAGCCATAGCTCTGCAGACTGAGGCTGATGCGATGTTCTAACACATATCTGATCTCCCTCCAGAAACTGGTGAACGAGACCTTCCAGAAGCTGTGGTTCACTCCCACACCCAACCACGACAAAGAGGCCATGACCAGGAAGATCCTCAACATCACCGATGTGGTAAGCGAGAGCTGACGGACCCCAGTGCCAGTGGACTCCTCAGACAGTGTCCTAGTTAGTGCAAGCATAATAAAACAGGACAATGGACTCACTCTCTAAATGTTGATCTCATGGTTCAACTCTCGATTTCTTCTCAGGTGTCTGCGTGCAAAGATACCGGCTATGACTGGTTTGAGCAGCTGCTTCAAAACGTTAGTATCTGTATGTCTTCAAATATGTGCTCATATTGTCTGGGTCACAAATGAAATCCTCAAGGCTGTGAAGAGTCATGGATACTGGTTACAAATCCCAGATTCAAAGCTTGTAAACTCTGCTCTGCTTTCTTCTCACAAACTTCTTCTCTCTAGCTGCTCAAGTCAGAAGAAGATGCTTCCTACAAGCCAGCTCGCAAAGCTTGTTTTCAGCTGGTTGATAATCTAGTGGAGCACATCCTGAAGTATGAAGAGACATTGGGGGGTAAGGCAGTCACACTTATTGACACAGTATTACTGCAGTATCCATTCTAATTAGGATTTAGGATGACATACATACACTTGCTAGTGTAAATCCTATGTGACAATATTGATACAGTTATTTAATGGCTTTTTATTTTAGTCTCATTTCGAAATCATGCTGTGCATATATTATGCTCATTTTAAACGTTTTATGTTTAATATGAAGTTTCAATGTGTCTGGCTGGTTCCTATTTGGAACTTGCATCAGAATGCTGAACTACTCGGTTAGTGCTTCTTTAGGCCTCAACAATGTTTTCTATTTTAGCCGGTTTCTAGTTACTTCATGCATTACCATTTGAAGGCCAGTGACTTGAAAGCCAATATTGTGTGTGTACATATATATATATATGTATATATATAGTGGACTATAGTAACGTTTACCTTGTATCGGTCTGTAGACTGTGAGAACAAAGGAGTGAACTCCGACCGCCAAGTGTCCTGCATCACCACACTCTACCTGTTCAGCAAGATCAGAGCCCAGCTGATGGTCAAACACGCCATGACCATGCAGCCTTACCTGACCACCAAGTGCAACGTAAGAACTCGGCCATTCATTAGAGAATGTATTGACTTCATGTTTAGCATCTCTTGTTGTGTGAGACTCAGAGGAAAATTCAAAGGACCCAAAAGGTTACCTGAAATGTACGCTCAAATGTAGAACTCTGGTTCCATCTAGTGGCTAGTCATTGAAAGCACAATGAGTGGTGTAAATGTTTTGTCAGGCCCACGTTAGCCTTGGACACAGGGTACTACTGTATGTTTGTGTGGGTGTCCTTTCAGACCCAGAGTGACTTCATGGTGATTTGTAACGTGGCTAAGATCCTGGAGCTGGTGGTTCCTCTGATGGAGCACCCCAGCGAGACGTTCCTCACCACCATCGAGGAGGACCTCATGAAGCTCATCATCAAATACGGCATGACGGTCAGTCTGCAACACAGCTTCCCCCCTTTGAGGCAGGACAGTGACTCATCAAGCGGGTCTAATGGCGCGTGCTTGGTTTTCTCAGGTGGTGCAGCACTGTGTCAGCTGTCTTGGAGCCGTGGTGAACAAGGTCACGCGCAACTACAAGTTTGTCTGGGCCTGCTTCAATCGCTACTATGGTAAGCATCTCACTTCACGGCTTCTTTTAATGTCCGATCCCGGCGGATGTCTCAGTCTGGTTTGGCTGGCGCCTCTGGGCGTGCTGCTCACGGTAGTTATGTTCCACTGCGTAGGCGCTCTGACCAAGCTGAAGACCCAGCACCAGGAGGACCCAAGCGTCTCCGGGCTGGCCGCCAACAAGCCGGCCTTGCTGCGCTCCCTGTTCACCGTGGGGGCCCTCTGTCGTCACTTTGACTTTGACCAGGAGGAGTTCAAAGGCACAAACAAGGTAGGCACGACCAGCTCTAGCAGTCGGTGCGTGTCCATTTTTTTAAATATGGGTTCTTGGTGAAACAATCTTACTGGTGGTAACCCATTGCTGCTCCTTGCGTTTGTCCAGGTCGTCATCAAAGACAAAGTGCTAGAGCTGCTTCTTTACTTCACTAAGCATGAAGATGAGGAGGTCCAGACTAAAGCCATCATTGGTCTAGGTATGGTTCTCTTCATCGAATTGAACCGATCATTTTGGGTCACTTTCACAAATTGTGGCTGTGTTTTGATTCTGAAGGCATTAATAAATAAAAATAAAAATGTATTTTGCGTGTGTGTTTCTGTTTGTGTTTGCAGGCTTCCTGGTGATCATGCATCCAGCCCTGATGTTTGTACAGGACGTGAAAAGCCTGTACAACGGCATCCTTGCCGACAGGAAGAGCTCGGTCAACCTGAAGATCCAGGTGCTGAAGAACCTGCAGACCTATCTCCAGGAGGAGGACTCCCGCATGCAGGACGCCGACCGCGATTGTGAGTCGACCCGCCCCAGATCACAGCTTGCATCCAGCCATCTGACATCTGAGTGCTTAGCCGTCACGCGATGGGACGCTGCGTCACGCTGACATCGGTTGCCCTTGTTCTTGTGCCCCCAGGGAAGAAGCTGTCGAAGCAGGAGGACCTGAAGGAGATGGGCGACATCTCTTCTGGCATGAGCAGCTCCATCATGCAGCTCTACCTCAAGCAGGTGTTGGAGGCCTTCTTCCACACACAGTCCAATGTGCGTCACTTTGCCCTCAGCGTCATTGCCCTGACGCTCAACCAGGGCCTGATCCACCCTGTGCAGGTACGTCTGCTCCCTCGCCATGCGGTCATCTGAGTACACCGCGGGGCCATTTTATTTACGGAGACGGAATATTATCTTTCCAGTGTGTGCCCTACCTGGTTGCCATGGGGACCGATCCAGAGCCCACCATGAGGAACAAAGCTGACCAGCAGCTGGTGGATATAGACAAGAAATACACAGGTTTCATCCACGTGAGTGGGCAGCTTTGATGACTGGAGAGGGCTTTGTCTGGTTTTAGGGCCTCTACATTTCTCAAAATACAAATCAGTAAAATCATGTCCTGTATGTATACTACTCGGCTTTTATTTGATAATTTACATTCAAATGTATGTGCTAATTGAAGTATAAATCCCCCAACTCTAGAAGAAGAAGAATATCTAGAAGGACATTGTTGGGTATATTCTTACAAAGAAGATGAACTATCTTAGTATTATCATGTTCGCCACTTTATTAGTCTAAAAGTATATTTATAATAGAAAGAGTAGAAACATTGATGTTCAAATGGAATGATTGTTTTCGCTTTGGTTGTGTAGTAATATTAACTAAACTGGCAGCCAACGCTTCTAGAAGTCCGTCTCATCAGTGAAAGCATTCAAAGCTAGGGAAACGTTGCCCCTCTGCATTTGCAGATGAAAGCTGTGGCTGGCATGAAGATGTCCTATCAGGTGCAGCAGGCCATTATGGGCTCCAAAGGGGCCAAGGTGATCCGGGGCTACCGCCAGGAGGAGACCAACTCGGCTCTGTGCTCCCACCTCTTCAGCATGGTCCGAAGCAACAGGCAACACCGGAGGGCCTTCCTCATCTCGCTCCTCAACCTGTTTGACGACAGCTCGGTAAGTCCTGTCTCCACACTAAGCCGTCTTCACCGTCCTCAAGTCAAACCAAGTCACAGACTAAACGCATTCCCTGTTTTCAGTTGGATGACTGGTATTTGTCCCTTCATCCCTTGCAGAAGGTGGAGGTGCCCATGCTGCTGTTCATAGCCGACAACCTGGCCTGCTTCCCCTTCCAGAGCCAGGAGGAGCCCCTGTTCATCATGCACCACATAGACATCACCCTGTCTGTGTCTGGAAGTAACCTGCTGCAGTCCTTCAAGGAGGTGAGACGCACGCACAGAAAGCAATCTGCCTCGCTGTCGACACACTTACAAGACCATCAAATCATTCTTTAAGTGGTTGCGTTCCATCAGTGTCACTTGTCCCGTTCTGACTGACTACTCTGTGTGCAGTCCCTAAAGAAGGAGCCGCTGCGACGGGAAAAGAAGCCCCGGGAGAGGAAGTACTGCTCCGAGGAGGAGGACGAGGAGGAGCGCCACAGCAGCCGCTCCAACAGCAGTGAGAACGACGACGACGACGAGGTGGTCCGCAGGCCCAAGAAGGCCTCCCGGGCCGCGGCGCCGGTGGACTCTGGCTCTGAGTCGGACATGGACATGGACGACGTGGACAAGGTGATGGAGCGGCTGCCCGACAACACCATCCCTCTGCTGGACTTTGCCAACGCCTCGCAGGGCATCCTGCTGCTGCTAATGCTCAAGCAGCATCTCAAGAGCCTCTATGGATTCTCAGACAGGTGCTCCTTCCTTTCCTTTTGAAGGTTTTGACTGTGTGGTGCATGGTGTATATGGTTAATTAAGTTGCCTCATATAATTGATGGGGACTGTTTTACATCACAAGCAAGTCAATCTGTCTTTTTGTGATTGTAGTAAAATTCAAAAGTACTCTCCCACGGAGTCGGCCAAGGTGTATGAGAAGACTGTGAGCAGGAAGGCAAACGTGCACTTCAACCCTCGGCAGACTCTAGACTTCCTGACCAGTGACCTGGCCAACACGGAGCTGACGTATGACATGAAGAGGAGGATTGTTAAACAGTATCTAGATGTAAGTATCCAGAAACAGCCCCAAGCTTTCAATTTTTAGAGATCCGAGTGAAGAAATGTTGTCCCCTGCACTCTACTGTTAATTTGGTCAATAATGTGAAATGAAAAGTGAGCTGGCATGAAAGTATTTGGGTGTGATCCATTTTCCCCTTGTGTCTTAGTTTAAGTTACTGATGGAGCACTTGGACCCCGATGAAGAGGAAGAAGAAGGTGAGGCGTCGGCTAATGCCCGAAACAAAGCCATCTCTAACCTGCTGGGCGGCCCCAGCCCTAGGAACCAGAACCAGAACCACCAGCACTCCACTGCTGTATACTCAGAGGACGACGAGAGCGATGACGACAAGACCCCAGGGGTAAGCATCCTCATGTAGCAGGCACAGTCTCCAGGAGGTAGCTAGTAGCTCACGCAGGTGCTAACAACGTGACTTTTTGTTCCTTCAACAGCGACGATCAAGGAAAGGCGGGGACTCTGCAGAGGCATCAGGTCACATGAATGAGACGGTGGGGGCAATGGACGTCATCGCCCTCTGCTGCCCCAAGTACAAGGACCGGCCCCAAATTGCCAGGGTCATTCAGAAGACCAGCAATGGTTACAGCGTGCACTGGATGGCTGGTTCCTACTCGGGCGTCTGGGCCGAGGCAAAGAAACGGGATGGTCGCAAACTGGTGCCTTGGGTGGACACTATCAAGGAGTCAGACATTATTTACAAGAAAATAGCCTTGACCAGTGGACACAAGCTTACGAACAGAGTGGTGCAGACTTTGCGGTCGCTGTATGCAGCCAAGGAGGGGACTTCCAGTTAGTCTACAACAGCAGTTACTCAGAAACCCTTTGCAGCCAAATCTACATGGATCCAATATTTTGTAAACACAGAGAAGACATAACTACATTAAAATCTGAAATGTAAGGACATGGCCGGGGGGAGTATTGTGAACATTGGTCTGTGGTCAGATCTAGGACATGTTTAAGTTGAACAGAAAAAAACACACACACACACACAAGAAGGAAATGTTTTGAAAAACATTGTGTGGGAGCTCCTTCGCTGTTGTGCAGCAACTCGGTTGTTTGATTTTTACTCCCACTGTATCATAGTTTAACAAAAAAAACAACATGTTTATATCTCTGACAAATTCTGTTTAAAAAATAAACAAAGTGAATGTTGGAAATTAGTCTGTTGATGTTCTTAATAAAGTGTTCTTGGAGTTTAACCTAGCACCGGATGGATTTCTTTAGCTTAGCTCAGCGACTTTTAACTATTTCCTTTTCTTTGTTTTACACCCTTTATTTGTTTGGCCAATGCTGTAATATGGGGTCTCTTGGCTATAATTTATTCTGTTGAATGCTAAGCATGCAGTATCTGTGGCCTACATGCAGGGGAAGGTTTTTTTGTAAATGTAGATATTGATGTAATAGGTCACCCGAGAAAGAGAAAAGGGATCCGCAGCACTTTTGGCGGAGCAAATACTGCAATAAATTTTTTACTTCTCTTTGTTACTTGTCTCTTTTGCATTTGATTTTAATTTTTGTATTTTTTTTTTTGTAGAGTAGTAGTATAGTCTTATTTGTTGACTACTTTGGAAAATTCATAACTAGGTTCCAATTTGCAAAATACAAGACAAACGTAGTAATTTCATTTTGGAAATGAAAAGCTTGCAGAATACTATTTTTCTTTTATAAAAAGGTCACTACTGGCATAGTTTGATTCATATTTAATTATCTTGGTTCTGAATTAGGCAAGGGTATGTTCACAAATGGACCACAAACATGAACGATTATACACCTTATGTTGTGTGCCCACCTAGCGGACTACAACGGTTGGTACAACCATTGAGTTTAAGCATGTCTACCGGATATACAATTCTGTAACCTTTCACCCCCCCACTCAAATGCGTCGGAGCGGCGGGTAGCTGGCAACTAGTTTACAACTTTATTTACCGAATACATAAACCAACCTATTGTAGCGTATGTGTGGAAAGACTTCAAATCCCTAATCCAGTGACCCCTAAATCCGGTGTTCAAAGAGGTAACAAATATTTTCAAACAATACCTTCTTGTCCGATAGTTAAGTCTGTGAATGTACTTGCTAGCTGCTACAAGCTAAATTACTAATGTGTGAGTTGTGAGCTAGCTGCTATTTGAAACACAAGCGCGCGTACAAGTTATTGTCTGAATACACCAAAAGGTTAACCAGCAACCTTTTGGTAAATCGGAACATGTTGCTATGTCGTCACAGTGTCAACCATGAGCATGTATCTTTTCACCAGATTGTCGTGGTAGCTCTTTGGCTATCTGCACCAGTAGCATGCCGTCCAGCGTTGGACCAACCAGCCCAGCCTCTGCATTGGCTGAGGCTCTGGAAAACTCCGGCCGGCTCATTGATAGGCACTTGCAAGAGGATCGCTGCTTCCCGGATTTATCAGAGCTGCTTAGTGTTCCTTCTCACAGTAAGAGTAGCTCAATAATTTACTTAAGCTGAAGCTACAGCCGAAAACTTAGTTGGTCGTTTAAGTAGTCTTAATTGCGCTGTCAGTGTCTGCAACTTGTGACAATTAACTGACAATTGACATGTTGGAAGATAAGGACAAAACGGGCGACCTTCTTTATTGTCTTCTGTGTTGCAGATATGCCCTCCCTGTCTGGGGTGTCAGACATGGACTACCCTCTGCAGGGACCTGGATTGATCAGCGTGCCTAACCTCCCTGAGCTGAGCGCAGTTCGCAGGGTTCCCCTACCACCTGAGCTGGTTGAACAGTTTAGCCGCATCCTTTGAGCCCCACACAATCCAACACGAATTTGGTTCACTTTCTCAATGATCGCATTGTCCAATTGAACTTTCTTTGTAACCAGGGTCTGAAGATATGGATCCTGTTGCTCAATTGGTTTAGAAGGGCACAGATGTTGCCATGATAGGGGTTGCATATCTAAAGGTTAAAATGGTTTCCATTTCACTGGGAAAAAAAAGTATCAGTCTCTTTTATCGTGTATTATTGGCAGTTTATCATCTGTCAAGGCTAACTAAGCGCTTGTATATGTCCAGCTTTAATTACAAAAAAAAAACTGACCTTAACTAACTCTTTAGATATGCAATGTAATTGTATGATGGGAGTTTTTCCTGAGATATGTCGGGCATGGCTCACTATTGACAACGACATCTTCATGTGGAATTATGAAGACGGGTGGGTACCGTTTTTTGTTAAGAGTTGCAGTCATATTTTTGTCGCCCTGGTCACTTGGTAATCCCTTAAGTGATATGGGATGTTTCTTGCTGTGTGCAGAGGGGACGTGGCCTACTTTGATGGTCTCAGTGAAACCATTCTCTCAGTGGGACTGGTGAAACCCAAACAAGGTAGGCTCGACAGAAAAGGAACAGGTCTGGCTTTTCAACAGCCGATGCTTGGGGTTTGAACTCCTGATACCATCTTTGTGGAATTCTGCAGGGATCTTCCAGCCTCACATTCACTTCCTGCTGGTGCTGGCTACTCCTGTGGACGTGGTGATCCTGGGCCTCAGCTTCCCTAAAGCTCAGGGTGGTGAGTGAACACACACACACACACACACACACACACACACACACACACACACACACACACACACACACACACAGACAGACAGACAGAAAACGTTATCTATAGACGTTTTGAAGATGAGCAACTGGCTGGGGCAAGCTCTTCAGCGTTGGTGGCTGGCATGTGCTCCGTCACAGTCTGTCATCTGGTGACCTGACCTGACACGTCAACTATTTACCACCTTCACTGGTTCTTTGAAAGTATACCGCCTAAAACAGTCAACATGGGAAATGCAACAGAATATAGTACAAAATAGATTGTAGGAATCATGTTTAAAATCATTTTTGGATTGATGAGTTTTTTAGGGGTATTTTTTTAAAGGAATAGCTTTTCTTAAAAACGTGTGATATGTACAACACAAACCAGCAAAAAATCCTTTCCACTTGACATAAACTTTTGAGATGCCGTTGAAACATTGACATTTTTATAATGTCATGCTGAATGTGAATGGCCAGGTTTAGGTGGCTCTACCCGCAGAGCTGGCCATTCAATGATTTTCCAAAACCCCCATTTAATCTCTCCTGAAAGACATTCCAATCTCATTGGGACAAACTTGTCTTGACAAATGCTAATTACATTGTGCCACTTAGCCAGCGTCAAGTCACCAAATCGCCTCTGTTCCACAGGGACTCTCTTCTATTCTCCAGTCCTAGCTGTAACGGCCGAAGCCATCCTTAACATCAGTGTGTGGCTGTCCTCTGTCTACTTATGGCTGCTCTCACTGATCGATGGCCCACCACAGCCCCAACACTGGGATTACTGTAATTGGCTGGCTGACAGACCTCCCTGTCAATCTCACCACTGCTTTCTACCAACCGGATGCATACTCACACTCACAGACACAAAGACACACGCACACACACACACACACGCACACACACACATACGCCCGCTTACACACACACACACTTACACACACACCCCCTTACACACACACAATCACACAATCACACACACATACATACATACACACACACACACACACACAGAAGCTATAATGGCCTCCCGCTAAGAAAACACTCTGTTAACTCTCACATGGCTCCACTGTGTACCGTGAAAACCCACTGCCACCTGCTACCACTAATGTGGCATAGAGGTGTGTATGTGCTTGTGCATGTGTGTCCGTTTGTGTGTTTTGCTTGTGTCCTCTTGTTGGTCTCAGATGTAGGTGTGTTCTATATGTTAGCTTCACCCCAGCTCTCATTCCAGGCCCTGTACATAACTGTCATTTACTCACCTCAACTTCCTCACCTACAGACTGCCTCAGGAATTCTTTGTGCCTGAACTCCTCAGAAAGGTCTAAGACAGCATACCTGATTGGCTGATTTGGCTGGCTGAAAACTGACTGACTGGCTGGCTGACTAACTGATGGGGCGGCTCTTTGTCTGGCCGACCGAAAACAGAGTGGCTGAATGGTGGATGATGTATTTTGCTGACTAACAGACTGATTAATTCACTAATTGACCTTGCTGATAAAGCGGATGGAACTGGCGGATGCCATTGGTTGAGTCTGACTGCTTGTCTGACTGTGTTACTGACATACTTCAGGCAAAAGTACTGCTTTGCTGTTGGCTGATTGACAGGCTAAATGTCTGACTGATCTAATGACTAGATATTGCACTGTGTGATTAATTCCCTATCTAGTTTTCTAATTCTCTTCTTGACTTGCAGTCTACATCTTAGTCGTCGTCTGACCCTGTAAAAGGTGTTAACACACTTCTCTGCCAATTGTTCTTTCTCAAGGGTATCGCTGGCCCTCTTCTCTGTGTGAACCCGGGCTGGTGAGTCAGCCAGGGTCTGAATGAGGCTCTGCTAACAAAGCCCCTCTCAGAGAGGAGCCCCGGGGCCTGTGATAGAACAGATCCTCTGTGAGGGGGAACAGCGCCTGAGTCACGCCGGCCTCTCAGACCGGGTGCTCCAGACTTCACCTCCTCCACCCAGCCCTGCCTCCCAGGGCTGCCCTCCCCGCTCTCTTCTCCCGTGACCTGACCCCCGCAGTCCAGAGGTCAATGTGTCCCTAAATCATGTCCGACACCAAAGACACTGGAAGGAGTTCATGAGTGGAGTTATAGTCAGTGCGGTTAGCTATGTGTGGGGTGCAGCGGAAGATGGAATTCTTCACATGGCTAGGGATGATTGTGTGTGTGTCTGTGTGTTTGTGAATGTGTGTGTGTACGTGCGAGTGCACAAGTGTGTGTGCATATACAGTCTATCAGATTTTACACTCTATTTTCATTCTGCTAGTGCGTGCCATCTCATGAGCAGAGACACTGCAACAGGGTTTGTGATGCGACAAAACAATTTTTAATTAAAGTAATTAATTAGCCATGTCGCTCAATGTTTACATGCAAACCGTCTCGCGTGTTTTACTCTGATAAATGTGGGTTAGTATTTTTGAAATTGCATTATTACTTTCAATGTCACCCTCCCAGGAAACAGGAAAGCTCCCCCAGGTCTACCCTAATGCACCACCCATCCCCCACTCCAGAAGCCTGATGTTGGGAAAAGCTGCCAGGCAGCTGTGGGGTAATTCTGCCTGCGCTGGTCAGAATCACAATGAGGGATCAATGTCAGCTTCCAGGCGTATTATTGCCTTACCAAAAAAAAGGAGGCAGGGAGGAGAACGAAATGAGGGTAGATAATCTAGAGAGAGAGAGGGAAAGGGAGAGAGAAGCCACAGCCGAGTGAAGGAGTGAGGGGAGAAAGCAAATGAACAGAGGGCGATGGAAAAGGTGGAACCAGTGTGTGATCACCCGATTGAAGGATCAATTCCGTGTAGGGGGGTGGGGGGGGGTGCCTGAGAGAACCACCCAGTGACACAAACATGCAGTGTGAGGGACAGAACAAGCCACCGGAGGAGGAGCGGAGAGTGGGGATGAGTCTCGAGTGAGACAAACGGACGCACCACAGAGAGAGTGGGGATGAGTCTAGAGTGAGACAAACAGACGCACCACAGAGAGAGTGGGGATGAGTCTAGAGTGAGACAAACAGACGCATCACAGAGAGAGTGGGGATGAGTCTCGAGTGAGACAAACGGACGCATCACAGAGAGAGCGAACAGTTCGACTGGAGCCGGCGCCAGACCGTCACATGGTGAGGTGTCTGCGTCACTCTCGGGAGCAGAAATAAGCAGTTCGCTTTGATAGGGGGGCGGGGGTGCTTTAGAAATAACTTCTGGATCCCTGGAGGGCACAGGAGGGGAAAGGTCTCAGACAGCTCCCAGATTTACAAGGCAATGTGATGAGAGCCTCACAGCCCAGCGGGCTCTGGTCTATTTACAGTGTTTGTGTTTGTGAGTTTATATGGGAACCGTCCACCTGCATGTTAGTACGTCTATTTTCATTGCCTTTATTTCTAACTCAAAGCAACGTGGTGTTATGGAGGGCATGGTAGTCATAGTTACCACAGTTTATCTTTGGCCTATTATAAATATGTGGCCTAGTTTTGATTGACTGGAACGGTGGTCAACATAGAATGAGTACAATGGGCTGGGAGCGGTGAGCTATAGCAACAAGGGTCGAGACCACAATGTCGAATGAAGGCAAACCAATGCGTCTGAAATGGTGTTTCTGTAGATTTCAATGATGGGAAACAGAAGTTTGAAAAATTAATTCCAGACCTTGTTGTATCCCAGAATCCCTTCTGCTCATTCTGTATCTATGCCATGACACTACCACTCCTGAAAAATCATACCGAGGTAAGCTGAGAGGTTTTAGACTGATCTGCTTAACCAGCGATGAGAGATTTTCCACACACTGATAGCTGGGCTTCTGAAGCTTCAGGCCAGCATCAGGACTTTGTGTGGCTCTGATTATTACTCATTGGCCCAACCTGGTAACGCTCAGGGTTAGATCTACGTTATGGAGTAGAGGGGGTTCACCTTAATGGCTGCACCCCTCTGTAGACGAGTGAATTCGTCAACACCATTTCAGTGTGATTGTGTTTGTCTGGAAGTCAGCTGAGGCGTTACACAGAGTGTCGGCGTTCTAGACAAAATGTCACATGACAGCAATGTAGTGGCTGATTTGAGTGGACTATGGCCAGAGCAGGTCTTCTCAGTTGAATTCCACACAGGTTAGCAAATCACAGGTCCTCTCAGCTGTATTCTACACAGGTAAGCCAATCACAGGTCCTCTCAGCTGCATTCCACACAGGTTAGCCAATCACAGGTCCAGTTGCTCAGACAGACCGGTCCTTCACTTGGGTATGTCTTACCAGTGTGGTGACCCAAAGAAACTCTGAATTGTGTTAATCATCTACACAGAACCCTTAAGTGTGTTTTAAGTAAAACGTCTTCGTCAACTGAGAACGTGGGAGATCAAAACAGATATTTGAAAAGACATTTGATGTATTTTGTTTTCCCACACATTTAAATGGCCACCAACACCTTTGACTTGCGAATTTTAATTGATTAAATGATTAATCAAGAGCACCTTGTTTAATACCACTGAGCATTTTGGCCAGCTACTGTATGGGGACCTCCCTCCGGCACCAAGTCTGAGCAAAATCTCCAGTGCAATCTTCCTCTCTTCTCCTCTTTCTCTCTCTCTCTATCTCTACTACTCTCTCTCCCTTTCCCCACCCCCTCATTTCTGTTACCAGTTGAGACTGATTAAACAAACACACGAAGCCCCCCTCTATTAAAACGATCTATTGTTTGTTTATCCCATTGCGTTGCATCTAATGGAATTTGGCTACAAGTCTCAACGTTAGACACAGGCCATGATGTCCTTCTAGGGGAATTTTCCTCTCACGGCATTAAATTGCTAATCCTCATATCGTTGCTCCATCAAAAAACCTGCCTGCAGATGCTGCTTGGGTAAGCAGGTGTTTAAATAGCTCCAATGGGAACCATTCTCAATCTCTGTCCTCTCACATACCAGGAGGCTTTTAACATTCACAAATGTTATTAAAATATGTGGGTGAATGGGAAGTGGATGGGGGTGGGGGGTGTCTTAATAATTTTTTTGATGGGCTCTTAATGGTGTGGTGGAAGGGAAGTCTCTGTGGAGAGCGTAGAGAAGACCATTAACCTCTGGTGATCCTCAACATCTGCCTCCAGCCTATTAGAGCAGCACAGAGGCAGGGACAGGGATAGGAGGGGAAGCAACAAAAGAGAGGGAAGGGGAAAGATAGGACAAGAAACAGAGGAGAGGAGCCACAGGAAGGAGGGAGGGGGAAATACGTGACAAGAAAAGAGGACCGTGAAAATGGAGAGCAGAGGAGTACCCACAACTGTAGTCAAGACCACCTTAGTTTAGACCAAGACCAGACAGGTCGATACCGAGACAAGACCAAGACCAGAGGAGTCGAGACCAAGACAAGACCAAGACCAGAGGGGTCGAGACCAAGACAAGACCAAGACTTGGGGAGGGGAGGGGGGTCGAGACCAAGACAAGATCAAGACAAGACTGAGACTGTGGGGCCGAAACAAAGACCAAGACCAGCAGGTTAAAACAATGGTCATTTTCAACTGCCCCGTAGGCCATATTTAGAATAACGTTTTTTATTATGATCCAAACAGCCAAGATTGTGTCAATACTGAAAAGAATAGACCAGAGACCGAGTCAAGACCGAGTGAGAATAGTTCTCAATACGAGACAAGACAGAGAACATGGAATGCGGCCTTCGAGACCAATACCGTGATAGAATACTACAGTTCTGGGAGGAACCAAAAGTGAGAAACGGTTGAGAATATAAGAGGAGACAGTCCCAGTGGTCTGTCTAAACAAAGTGCTGTCCTCCCTGCGTCCTCAGAGACGGGTACTGTGGACAGACATAGATGGTCCGGGTGGGGGTGGGGGGGTCCTAATTATTTCCGACCACATTAGTCAGTCTAAACATGGTGCTGTTCTCTCCAGGTCCTTAGAGACGGGTGCTGTGGAAGGACACACACACGCTTACACACACACACACACACACACACACACACACACACACACACACACACACACACACACACACACACACACACACACACACACACACACACGCCCTTTTGTCCGCTTATATCTATTATGTAGGAGGGGCATGTCTGGACGTCTGGACCATCATTGCACAGATGACTGAACCCTTCTCCAACACAAGCTCACATACAGACACACACACCGACAGAGACACACACACACACATACACTCACCCCATACGTAGCCTCACTTTGAGGCACCACTGGCACTTTCCTTCCCAGCAGGGGAGCAGCAGTCTGTAGGTAATGGCTTGAGGCTCACCGCTGGCACCAGTAAAGGGTCAATGCGTTGTCCTTTCATCAGGGCCCTTTGTCTCTGAAGCACTCGCCTTATGTTGTCCGGCTGATTCTGAACGTAAACTTGCAAAGCCATAATGAGGCAACTTGAACCCCAGAACTTGAATTAAAAGAGAGGGACACCACGTCCTCACTTAGTGTAATGGTGTGGCTCAGCAATCTCATGATGGCTTCTGGAGGGATTAAATATTAAACCCCGTGGTCTCTTCAATCATTCAGATGCGCACGCTATCAGCTCTGCCCCTTGGAGATTTGAGCACATGATGGTGGTGTACGTGAGCGGGTCGGAGGCTACCTGCATCTCCACCAGATCAAATGACATGGCGGTGCATTAGGGGGGATGCTTACATAAACACCAGGGATATGAAGGCGCTCCATATGGTAGATGATGCTGATGTGTTGAGCAAGCTTGGGGAGAGTGGTTCAAGCAATCAAGGGTGGAATCCACTGGACCTGGGATTAAGATGTATTTTTCCCTTATTAATAAATTGTAAAACAGGCCATGGAGATTATGGTATGGACTGGGTGCCTATTGGATGCCAGATGTTAACTCACTCAATCTAAAGTGAAATGGGGAAACAACTGATGTCTGTGAGAGAGGATGAGGAGAGGATGGGATGACAGTAAAGTGATTGGATAAATGTCAATGGGGTATGGACGTGGTGTCAACACATACCACTATGCCTGCTTACTGTTCATCTGTTCGGTTGAGATAAGGACAGTCCGACAGGACAGTTTGACCGTGTGTGAGTCAGTGTTTGTGGGCCCTTCACTTGGCAAAAAAATCTGAGAATTGAAAAGGAAATTGTGCATCAAAATGAGAACTTTTCTACTCACATTCTGGCCACTCTCTTCCAACCCGCTATTGGACCTCTCTGCCTGCTCCCTAAACAAACAGTCACAGTTTTCCTTTCCTTGAAATGAAAAGCAGGACGCACCACAGAAATACTGCAAGGATTAAACCATCCACCCACTGAGGCGGGACCCCGCCCTCACCCCCATAAGGACTCACTTTAAGGACCTGTCATTTCCAAAATGAGAACAAACATTTCCAGAACGCACTGTCCCCCGGTGGTGCAGACAAAGAGGCCTCAGAGGTGACACAGCTCTCTCAACTTTACCCAACGAATGGAAAACATTCGGCCCGCAACAACCAAACCAGAGAAACCACAAGAAAAGATCGTTCACAGCAGTTGGAAATAACGTAAGACAGACGTGGAGATGGAGGAAAGAGTAGGGGGCAGAAAGCGTTGGGGAGAAAGTAAGAGGGAGGGGAGGAAACGAGAGAAAGAACGAGGTAAAAAGAGAGACAGAGCGAGAGAAAGAGGGGAAAAAAGAAACTTAGTGAGACAGCTCCTATTTGTTTTGTCTCAAAGATGCTGTGGCCAGCACAACCGAGGATCAACCAGACTCATTATCTTACTGAATTGGAAACGGTGGTATCAATTACTTTGTATTGTGTATCGGGTGAGAGAAAATGGCTGAGGGAGGACAAAGGAAACGCAAACTCTGCAGTAATGCGAGGCGCGTCTAGAGAGAGAAATAAAAAAGTGAGGGCTATTGTCTGCAGGCAGTCTTCAATCCCCTGTGCGAGAGACTTTCAACTAACTTTGCCCTCACTTTTTTTCTAGGAATGTCCCATTTCCATATTGGACTATTTCAAAGCTACAGTTTTAACGGGATTTTCTGCGAGTTATTGCATTAGATATTGCTTTTTTTCATTTGTGAAGTAAAACCTGAACAAAAACACAATTGCCTGTGCAATCACAAAACCAATATCATAGGTCTTATCCTTGTTTTGGAAATATGTCACCCTTCTAATTTGACTAGACTTAGGGTTAGGCCAGGAATGTGAATATGTATTTTAAACATTGACGTATTGGCAACATCAGTAGAACTGGAATGAGTGAAACAGACATCATCTAATTGACTCGTTACGTACCTTCGGTCAGGTCATGAGGACAATATCCACTCCAGTTCTGTAACTGAACCAACACAAAGCTGACAACACAGCAAATCCACAGCAGAATCAAACAGAATATGCTTACCCTATATCTATGTGTTTTTATTTAACGGTTATGCGTCTTGAGAGCTGGGATGAATCCTTCTGTAAAGAGCCAGTGGACCCTCTGACCTCTGAGCCAACCAGCACAGAAGCTTTGTGTCTCTAATGAGCACCTGTCTGAGAGCAGACAACACATTCCTCTCTCCTTTGTGTGTGTATGTGTGTGTCTGTGTATGTGTGTGTGTCTGTGTGTGTGTGTGTGTGTGTGTGTGTGTGTGTGTGTGTGTGTGTGTGTGTGTGTGTGTACACGTTGTAATGAGTGTTTTGCCAGCTCTGTTTTTTTTTCTTCGTGTTTAGGGATTGGGTTAATTTGTCTGTTTGTAGGCTGTGTTGTGCTTGTATGTGTGTGTGTGTGTGCGTGTGTTTGTGTGTGTGTGTGTGTGTGTGTGTGTGTGTGTGTGTGTGTTTGTGTGAGTATGTCATCTCCGTGGAGATCTCTGATTGCTTGTCGTTTGTTGACAGAGGAACCACAGGTGCAGGTCTGTCCTGATGTAGCTATTTCTCTCTGTCTGAGGACACACTGTGTGGAAAGGATGTGATTGTTTCTGTTGAAAGGAAGTGTTTGGTGGGCGCCTGGATTGACTATTACGTGCTGTTTTTTCCTCATACTCGTTCTTCTTTCCTTTCTTTACCCTATCCATTCCGTTCTCTTCTCCACTCCTGACAGCTCTCTTCTGTCCATTCCTCTGCTCTCCTCCCCTCCACCCTCCGCCCTAATGCTCAGTGACTTTATAGAATGTCTTTTGCATTTAAACAGCCATGATGGTGAACCACATTAGGGTGTTTCACAATAGGGGTGTAGCCCAGGAATTAAACATGGGAGGGAATGTGTGACATTTTAACGTTGAAGAAACATTTACAACAAAACAAATTCATCTTATTTGCTTGCTTAAAGAAATATTGCTATGGCATTTGGAGAAAAAGATTGGAAAGGAGTCTAGATAATCTAGAAAAATCGATTTGTTTCTCTTGTCTTGTTACAAGCATGTTGTATACATTTCCCACATATTAGAAGTTGCTGAAACAGACCATTGAGCTATATCTTGGACTAAGCTGTTTTAAAGATAATAAAACAGTTGCTGGATCATTTATTGATTAGATAAACAGGCGGGGAAATCTGAGACAACGCAATTTAAAATATGTTGTTTTGTTTCAGTGGCATTTCCAATGGGATTAGGAGACTTTCAAAGGGATGTATGTACTCGGTTGGGGGTTTGCTTTATGTCTGCCATTTTGTCATTCGGAAGAGGCCTTGGAGCGTTGGGAATATTGGTCTGTTTCACTTTGCTTCACTTGAAATGAAACTAAGTGAAGCTGAGATAAACTAGATGGCTTCCGGACAATTCAGATTGCTTTTCTTTTTACACCATGCAGTGGGCTTCACAATTTCTGAATTTCAAAACTGCGTTGTCCAGTGAAAGGTCCCTCTGGCAATGAAATAATAAGACAAGGAAGCAATTTGGCGGCGACGAGAGAAAGAGGGAAACCGTAGGCAGAGAGGAACAGTGAAGGGAGGCAGAGAGGCACCCTGGCCTTTTATGGCCCTCTGTCTTGGTCCAGAGCTCTGTCAGAGTGTAGACAGGGGAACGGCACACAAGTAGGGCTGGGAATCAGAACACGGTGACTCAGGGTGTTCCGGAACTTTTTAGTCCCTCTCTCTCTCTCTCTCTCTCTCTCTCTCTCTCTCTCTCTCTCTCTCTCTCTCTCTCTCTCTCTA
>JAVQJS010136171.1:0-12923 GCA_036024795.1 Galaxias rostratus | reverse complement strand
TACCCTACCCAATCCTATCCTACCCTACCCAATCCTATCTTACTCTACCCTACCCTATCTTACCATATGCTACCCTACCCTACCCTACCCTACCCTATCCTGTTCTATCCAGCGTCTTTGAGTGTTTTGAAAAGCGCTTTATAAATATAATGTATTATTATTTATTATTATTATCCTATTCTAGCCATGTCCTATTATGCACAGCTTTGTCCCATGCTATACTATACTACACTATTCTTTACCATGCAATACTGCTATACTGTGCTATCCTACACTGCGCCTCCCCATCCTGTTCTCTACTGTTCCAGGATCTGTTTTGTCAGAGTGCACCAGCCAGTTCAGGCCAATGGGAAACCTTTAGAGGGAGGGTTTATGAGCTGTGAAAGGCCAGCACCAGGACACGGGTCAGATTTAGTGCACTGGACAGCTCTGAGGCACTGTCCTCCTCAAGGAAGGATCATAGCTGTGGATGCAACACAGTCTGAGGGGCTTCCTTCATTGCTTGATTTATACTGTACACCAAATCTTGTTTGCAAAGGTTTGCCAAAAATACAAACCGGACAAAATGTGAATTCGCACAAAAATATAAATGTATATGTTGTTTCTTCCTTTCTCCTAAAATATTTACGATATTTATTATTCAGTGTAAAGTTTGGCCCAGATCTGACTCACTTCCTGTGAGCACATGTGTTTATTTGTGATAGTTTTTCAAAGCAGGGGAAGTAATCGCTCCTTTTCAAACTGGTGCACTTTTGTATGCTCACTCATGTCACGCATAATAATGCCTATTATTAGATTCAAAATTAAACCAAACAGTTAGTCACGCTTCTTGCAACGTAGATCGCAAATGTAACACTAATTCTTGGACATTTACTAAACATTTGGTTGTCTGGTTGGATCGTCCAACTATGAACGAGTTTTATGAAAATTCAAGGTGTGTATTTATGGGATAGTTCACAAATGTAAATGATGAACATTGTTTCCATGTCGCTAGAATCGTTTTTCAGCCAAATGGATGAAATGAATATACTTCGTATACAGACCAGTCGTGACAATCCGGGTATATGAGAGTCAAATGTAAAACATCCAAAATGGAAACTTTGCATGTTACAAATTGGACAGCATATCGTTAACCCTTTGCAAATACATATTTCAAATTGTTCCTGGATCAATTTTCCATTCTGGTCATTTGACAAGAATTAATTTACAGTACTATGGTTACTGTTTCCTGACTAACATTTTCAAGTTTTCAGTTAGCATAGTACAGACAGATTAGATAACAGACAAAGTTTGTTTCTGTTTGAAAAAATTCAGTTTAAGCATATTTTAGTTTTTTTTAAAGACGTTTCCTGTGTACATATCTGAGCCTTTCTGTTTCTCTGTTTGTCGGTCTGTCCTAGAAAAATGGTTTCACCTCATTGCGGAACCACGCACAACTGAAGTCTTATCAAGCACAAAGGAGAAGGCCGGCGCTTTCTGCAGGTTGCGTGCAGACCGAGATGGTAAACAGCAGTTTAAGAATGAGAAGAGACTGATGGTTATCATGAAAGCGTTTAGTCCGTGCACACAGACACAAACAGCTTTCAAGAAGTCAGAAACGAGACTCGGTCTTCCATGGTAAAATGGCTTTTTGTTTTTGTTAGGTCAGGGTGAAACCTGTATCGGTGCCAATTTAAAAGGGCTTTCCTGTGAATCAAAGCCTGCTAGGTTACACTGGCACCTTCATTGTACACAGCACCAGAGCTACCCATATCCAGGGAAAACCCATCGACTCCATATGCAGAGCTAGGGCTGCTTCTGCTTTGCCTCATTTCAACTGTTCAAAATGCGTGTCCTCGTCACTGTTTTATCTTTTTTGTCTTCACTATTTATTTTGTAGTTTATAAGGTAACTCAGTCGGACACAGTTGCATGTGTTGGTGTGTGATGGGCCCAGCCATGCCTCACCCCTAAACTACATTCCCCAGGAATCCAGTGTGCTTCTCAGGGTCTGCCTCAGCTGAGCCCCAGGTTCGCCCGAGTGTTGACCTCACACCTGACCCTTCTCCGTAGCCCAACTGTGCTATGCCGTTCCAAGCCAGGCCTGGCACTTAGATCATGCCTTACTGCCCTCTGCCTTCCCCCCAAATGCCTTCTCCCTCCACGTCTCCCCTGTCTTTCCTAATCCTCCACCGCCCTCATTTCATCCCTTCCTCCCATCCCCGTGACCCTGGCGCCCTGCTGGCCCCCCGGAGCAGCTGCCCAAGTCTGAATTCAGGTGAGGTGCGGCTGGAGAGGAGCCATGGAAGAGGGCTGCCTCGGGAAGAAGGCGTGCGCCTCAGTGAAGGGGTCGGAGGTGGGTGCGGGACCTGGAGCCGTCTGAACGGGTTCAGATGAGTGAGCGCGTGTTGCGACCCATCTGGTCCGATGTGAGCCCGGCTCCCTCGCTTCCCAGACGGAGCGGCCCGCTCTGGCCAATGACAGCACCCCACCTGGTCTCTCCCACAAACACACTGTGGCATTGTTGTTTTGGTCGGTCCGCTGCAGAGCAGTCAGCCAGGGCCAGGTCAGCAGATGGACTGTGTCTAGGTACACAAAATTGGCTGTGTCCTCAGCTCTTCGGGGAGCAAACATATCAGTGGGAGTTTGCCCAGGGATTGTGCTGGAAACCCTCTCACTTTGATCTCTTTTCCTTTGTTTTTAGCTTAACAACTCATTCTCCTGCTGCGACACGTTCTGCTACATGTCTCCCCTTTGAGCTTAATCCTCCTTTCCAGTAGACACTGCAGAGTGCTGGGGAGACGGAACATTAATAGATAATGACTGACATCATAATAATGATAACACATTATGTTTATAAAGCGTTTTTCAAAACACTTAAAGACGCTGAATATAATAAAGAGATTGCCTATTTATTTAGTTATGAACTCGTTTGGTAAGATAACAGTTTGAGCTCTGTTGTCTTTCGTCACAAGCACAATTATCTAGATTGCCGATACAATTCACACATCATCTGATTTTCCTTTTTTATTGTTCAGTTTTCTTTACTTTAGTTTTAACTGATGACGGTTTTGGTTCGCTGATCTTGCTGTTTGTGTGTCATTGTCTGTTGCCATGTTTGCTGCTTTTCATGTTAAGCATTTTTTGCGGTGTACCCCCTTCTGACCCTGTGTCCATTGCAATGGACGTCACATGGCAGCATGTTTTTTGTTTACTTTTTGTAACATGTAACACTACTTGGGCCTCTTGTCCATTCAGCTGGTAGTTTAACATTATAAGATTATTTTACGACTGTTTGGACTGTAAATCCATTTAAATGGACAAAATATGTATAAATAGAGTATTATTATATATACATATATATATATATTATATTATATACTTTTGATAAAAAAAATTTTTTAGCTTGAGACTCATTTGTGGATGCATTAAAGATAGGAAAAGTAAATTGTTATATTTGTCCTTTTCGTAACCTTGTAATTAATGTAGGTCTGAAGGGGTAAAGAAAAGCACTGTATAAATGCAATTTAGTTTTATAATACTTTTATATCCTTTGTGTATGTATTTTCTCTGTCACCTTCCTCTGACCTCTGTTACCTGTGGAGTTACTGGGACCAAGGTCACAGACTGAACGGAAACCGGAGACATGATAAAGCCAAAGAAAGATCATGAGTTATAGTTTGATTATGTATTGATTGTTGAAGTCCCTCGAGGTAAAACCTTGTTAAAACCCCTAACCCTAACAATCGCTTATCGATGATCAGAAAAAGCTGTGTGTGTGTGTGTGTGTGTGTGTGTGTGTGTGTGTGTGTGTGTGTGTGTGTGTGTGTGTGTGTGTGTTTGTATGTGGAGTCACGTTAATAAATCTGTCCATTTTGGATGAAGACACAGTCAGTGATCTGGCGGATGAGAGAACAGCAGTGTGTAGTGCTGCAACAGATGGGGATTTGGTATTGACCTACCTACACATGGACTACAACTGACAAAAAAGGAAGCTATTGTTTCATGGCTGAGGGAGACATCTTTGAAGTTGGAAGGGGATATTTAAAATAAAGCAGGGCCAATAACACACAGCATACAATGGTGACAAGACAAAGAATATGCTTGACTTCAATATCCAAGAAGAGGCATGACTTCAATATCCAAGGAATTTAAACAAATGAATAATTTGAAAAGAAGACAATACAGGTGGAGATAACCACAAACTAGGAACAGATGAAAAAGATAAACACAACAAACAAAGTCAGACAGAGGTCAGTCAAACCAAGACCCATGAGATCTAACAGTGGTTATTCTCTTCATGGTGCAAATGCTTTTAACAACACTCATTGACACTCATTCAATGGGGACACTCATTGAAAAGCACTTCCAACTGTCAACATGTCAGCTTGATACACACTTGTGTGTTACAAGTGTACTGCCTTCTTTACTGTGGCTGCTTCCAGTCAAACTCATCCACAACCTCACAAACACTAGACATTCTCCGCCACCCACTTTGGCTCCTGCTTCTCTCTCTCTCTCTCTCTCTCTCTCTCTCTCTCTCTCTCTCTCTCTCTCTCTCTCTCTCTCTATCTCTCTCTTTCAAACACACACACACACACACACACACACACAAACACACGCACCACACACACACACAGCATCAATATTTACTCAGGAAAACCTCCATGAAGCATTTCGGTCCAGCGAGCAGCCATTCAATTACAACCCTCCATCCCCACTGCTCTGATTTATCAACCAATCAGAACTCTTGACAGGGCAGAGTTACACTCATAAATAAAACTCTGAATCCCATAAAACATGATAGAACAATCAATTAGAGATCTGAAGAGTTCTCCTCTGGTGTTTAGCAATTTGATTCAAACAGAACTCGCTTGAACTATTCGAATCCATGTCCTCAAACGACTTAAAACCTGTGCCTTGACTAACTTAATATTTTAAACAATATTAAGTATTTTTCCATACGAATAAACTTGTAAATGTATCCCGCTCAATACGGAGCCAAGTCAATGTTTTTCAAGGAATATGAGCTATCACAAGAATCAGTTTGACTAGAGAAAACTGTTTTGTGTTGCAGTAATCGTCCATAACAAGTCAATCGTTATTCCACACAAGGGGCTGAGGGCCCCTCAGCCCATCAAAGCGTCTGATAGCACGGTTGATATAGGTCTCCAGCACCAACGCCTGTGTCAAATTCCTCTTTACACGAGGCACTCCCTTTCATGTCACATCCTAGTCCGCAATACCAATACGCTAATATGGGAGGCCTGTGATGGGGAGGGCGATACCGCCGTAGCTGGTTTAAATCCTCTCCTTTCTAGTGCTTTCTGTTCCCTCGTCTATTGCCCAAACAAACATGACCTTGTTCAACACACAGCACACGCTTGTTTTGTGACTCTCAGTCCCCTGGGGGGGGGGGGGGGTAGTTCTTGGCGAGTTGGTCTATTGATTGGCATTGAGATGAACTGTCGATAAATACTGATAAATCCATCTAGCTTTGGATTCTGATTGGGAGGCAGGCACAATTGAATAGTCAGGCCTTCGGTTAAACCTGGAGCTATTGATGGGACGATCAAGAGCTGCGGTGTTCATGGTCTGCAGACTATCGATAATCAACGAAAAGTTATTTCTGCATACTTCAATATATGAACTTCTCCCTATCTTTACGATTTAATCGTATAATTAATTGTTCCATCCTTGTTTAAGTTGTTGTTCATATTAAAATGACTATTACATTTGGTAAAACTGAAGATAATATTTTTGGTTAAATTGTAATTTAGGAAATACATCAATGGGCTTTTATTTGTGGGAGTCTGGGACGTTGGTGGGAATGGTGGCCTCAGCATGTTGCAATGGGAGCGGGACTTCCATTCTGTTTGTACCAGCTGTGCCAAAAGGGCAGAATCATCCGAATGTTCAGATCAATGGAGGTGTTGTTTGCATTCAGACTCACCTTCTCTTAGTCCAGACGGAAGCACACAGAAAACGTGTCGAGACTTCAAAATAGCTTGAAACCCCTAAAAAAAGAGTTAAAGCAATTATTGTAGGTTGGAAAATTATTTGACAATTTGATTTACACTTCGGGAGTCGTTTATTTGAAATGCTACTGATGATTGCTTCGGTTTTCTCTCTCTCACTGGCTCTCAGCCTGCCTGTCTTTCTCTGTCCGTTCCTCCATCTTTCTCTGTCTGTCTCTCTCTGTGTTGGTTTCTCCTTTCATATCCATCCCCTATAAATCCCCAAAGACCGCCTCTTGTTTAACTGTTTCTAAGGGTGAGACTGTAGGGCAAAGGAAAGGTTGAAGAAAGGGGGATGTTCTGAATATGATGCGAGGAACAGAAAGGTTGGAAAGATGGAGAATAGGAGTGGAAGAGAGAGGAATAGCACTGAGTGGAGGACAGAGGAATAGAATTGGGTGTAGGAGAGAGGAATAGCATTGAGTAGAGGAGAGAGTAAATTAACAGTATAGAAAGGCAGGTGAAGGAGAAGGAGTTAGAAAACTTGAATACAACTATCATAAATGTTGGTGGTGTTTTTTTCCAAGCTCCTGCCTTTCCAAGTGTGGTGCCGTCATCATTCTACTGATTGAACAGATTGAAATGATCCTCTAGGTCCATCTTTCCCCGGGATAATGGATTTAACCCAAACAATTATCCATGTTTTTTGACGTTTGAAAGTCTTTCGATACTGTTCATTAAATTTAGATTTTTCCCAGCGCAGAGCTGACCGTCTTTCATCACTGAGCGTTCCTCTCCACTGCTGTCCAATAAAAGCACTCAAACGAATGAGACCCTCTGTCTAATAGGGAAGTGTCTGTTTCTAAACATCGGCTTCAGGGCTGTGCCACACAGTGTCGTTTTGACAGAGAGCTTGTGGTAGGTCGGCTTGGCTTTTTTGTGCGTTTCTTTGATTTGGCAATGTTTGTGTAGCCATGGTACCCATCTTGGTTTGTCCCCATAAATTAAACAACATGGGTCTTTGAATTCGGTGTGTCCGTACTCCTCCTCTCACCACCACGTTCCCTTATTTCTCTGGATGGTGTTCGATCCTTCAGAACCCAAGGTCAGCCATTCAGCTGAAAGGTCCTAACAAAACTGTGTAACTGTGTAGTTTTGATTCAGATTTCTCTGTCTTGTTCTCTGTTCGTTTACTTCCTAAAATCTTCCTGTGATATTTCCTCTGTTGAGTTCTATGAATTTTACTTCCAGAACAGCCAGTGGACAGCCAGTACTCTGCAGGACACTGCAGCATGCTTTAATACTAGAGGTCACCACTAGATGTGCCCTTTGACAGTCTGGCTGTTTAAAGTCCTGGAGAGCCAGGCTAGCTCTGACTGTTACTGGGTGCATGTGTCTGATTTAGTGTCAGTGAGTGTGTTTGTGTCCATGCTTAAGGATGCTCACTTCAAAAGACAGCGTGCTATTGGGACACACATGATATCATAATATAATATTCATAAAATACAAAATGATGTAGACTACAACTAGGTTTTTGCCCTTAATATCTTTTTGCGTGTGTGTGTGTGTGCCTCTGCATGTCTGTTAGAGCATGAGTTTACGTAGAGGCCTGCACTGGGTTGTCTGCAATGCGAGTGTGTGTCAAAAGGGAAGTGGTGGAATGCTGTGACTCCAATGGCATGTTGGTGGGCTACAGCATGGAGACAGAGAGAGAGAGAGAGAGAGAGAGAGAGAGAGAGAGAGAGAGAGAGAACAAGAGAGATAAGAGGGGTCAGATAGTTGCAGGCAGCTCAGCTAGTGTCTTTGACACTGGGCAGAGACAGGGGAGGAGGTGGGGGGGTGAGACTGATAAACAGGTACATAGGTAAAAATAGAGAGAACGGGAAGTATAATTAGCCTTTCTAGAAGCCCATTAAGCTTATCATCGTCCCGTCCTTATGCTGAAGTTACACAATCCAACATGTTGTATACGCCACTCTTAGGATTGTGAGAATGAGAGAGAGAGAGAGAGAGAGAGAGAGAGAGAGAGAGAAAGACAGAGAGAAAGACAGAGAGAGAGAGAAAGACAGAGAGAGAGAGAGCTTCCGTGCTTGTCTAGACATTCAGGAAGATGTGAATGGAGTGACTGTGTTGCCGTCTCCTTCCGGCTCAGCTCCTCGCATGAAAGTCCACTCCCTCAATGCATGTTCAGAATTTGCTTTGCGTTTCGGTCTATTACTGGGGAAGGTAACAGAAGGTACAGAAGCGCCGTTTATAAACAACATTAAACATAAACAATATTTCACGGTGCATCTGCATTAATGCTGTTGAGCTCAGTATGATTACCACCATTTACAATGATTATTTACCATGAACTGCAATATTTCATTGGTTTACACTTACGTTTCTACATTGGAATGCTGTCTGTTTTTGTAACCTTGGTCTCAATGTCATTCCCCACCTCCTTCTCTCTCCTCCCTCACCCAGGCGTTTGAGGAACGCAACAGGGGGCTCCAGGCTGCCATGGTAAAGGTGGGGGCGGTGTGTGTGTGTGTGTGTGTGTGTGTGTGAGTGTGTGTGTGTATGTGTGTGTGTGTGTGTGTGTGTGTGCGTGTGTGTGCGTGCGTTCGTGTGTGTGTGGGAACAGCCTTGCAGAGAGAATGTAGGAATCTCAATTATCACATTAACACATTCAGGGTTGACCAGATGAGACGCCACCAGACCGAGAACGCACAACTACACTCTCAAACATTCCGACCTGGACTAGAGTTGGAATCAGAAAGTCCAGTCTTGCTTTACCGGACTGAGGACTTTTCTTTAGTTGTTGCCGCTGTTTCATTCCGATCGGGCTGCTGAACATGCACGAGACGTTACTTGGGGCGTGGTCGGCTGGTGCTGACGTCCCCCGCCCCGCCTGGGCTGCGGCGGTGCCCTTGAGTAAGACGTTAAACCCCTGCAGGGATCCAGGCGAGGGGCTCCGGTGGCCGACATCACACACTGTGAATCTGAGTGTCAACGTTACCGAGAACCCCCCCCCCGCCCCCGGCTTGTTGGTATGAAATGAGAGCGAGTGTTAATTAAATTCCCGTCTAATACTTTGGCATGGAAGGGATCACAAGGCACAGTTTTGAAAGTGAAAGTGATAAGATATTCATACATAAACGATTGAATAAATATTGATATGTCTCCGCCAATTCAGTGTGCGGCTTCAACAAGCTGTTCTATAATGTGTCATTTGACAACATGCCGTTGAATTTATTTTAGGATTAGTATTGAACAAAATGTTAACCCCCCCAAATACTGTTATTCAAGTTTTTAGTTACTATTCATAATCAATTGTACATGCATATTTCATCTATGGTTTACAATTTGCATCATAGAAAATAGAATAAAATTATTGTCAAAAATAATCGCAGACCATGATGAATTATACCAAAAGTTTAAAACTAATGGTAAAACATATTTAAAACCAAGTCCCAAAATTATGTAGCACATCTCGTGTCTCGTATCAAGTGTAGGTGGATAAATTATGTTTACCATAATTTAACAGAAAACTCCGGCATAAGACTTTTTCTTATTGTGGAGCCCAAGGCTGGGGTAGTCGCCCACCTCTAAAGAACCCCTGCAAATATAAAGTCACATAAATCAATGACCGAGATTAGAATGACTGTATCTGCTTTCTCTCTCTCTCTCTCTCTCTCTCTCTCTCTCTCTCTCTCTCTCTCTCTTACTGTCTCTCTCTCTTTCTCTCTGTCTTTCTCGATCTCCTGCTGTCTCTCCTGAACCCACACAGATACACACAAATCAATGAGCAGAAAAGCAGCAGCTGCGAAGATATTTCTATTTTATTACGAGCTGTGGGTGTTTTTTTTTTTTTTCTATTTTCGTTTTTTAACACAGATGTATTCATGTCTTTATTTTGTTTTAGTTCGTATATGATTCATTGCCAGCAGTGAAGGCTGAAGCTGATTGTTCATGTCAATCTAAAATACTGTTTGGTTAGTATACTCTGACCTTGTACAAGTTTGTTTAAAAATATTAAATAAGGCATACTGTGCTTGGCAGTTGAATGCCTTTATATATTTAGTATGCATATGTATGTATTTATGAAGTGTGAGCACTGTAAGGCATTCTAACTAAGTAAAAGTTCAATGTTGCATGGCATTAGAAAACGGATTATTATTGAACAATATATATTTTTATATAAATCGACAGATATATTAATAAAATAAATGAGTTTGATTCGAGGTTAGTTTGGGAAGGTTTGATGGTACAACATCGTCACAGTGTTGTGTCTTATTTTTTATGGGTCCTTTACTAATCTCTTTTGATGTATGAACAGAACTTTCAGCCGGACATGGGGGTAAGGAAGAAAGGAGGAGAGGAGGAGAGGAGGCGTTTTAGGGGAGTAGTAGTGGACAGGATTAGAGTTAGTGGCCCAGTGTCTCACCAGCGTTGCTACAACGGACGCCATTTGCCTAATCCTCTGGTAATGGAGATTATGGAAAGGCCTCGGACACAGAGACACTCACAGCCCCGCTGTCGCTCCTCGCTACGCCGCAGACCTGGAGACATTTGCATGACATTACGCCTTCCTAACAATGTCTATTCTCTCTCTTATTGGTTTTGGTGGTGTGCCCCCCCTCTCCCCCTCAGATTAATTGCTTTGGTCGGGCCGTGGGGAGAAAGCGACTAAATGTCAGTATACTTGTTAGGTCCTGCCTGTGTGAAGACGGCTGGCCTCCTTCTATAGGGTCTTTGAAGAGAGAGAAGGCCCAGCCACTTTTAGGAATGGTAGAGATGATCAAGTCACTTCAGTTTGCTTTTAAATGTAAGCACTGTCAGTTGCATGAGCTTATCAATTTACCCTTACCATGAAGAAAGTGTATCACTTCTTTTTCATAGGTTTGACAGTACAAGTTTACACCATCTAAGCCTGTAATAAATCACCTAAATTAATATAACTTAGTTCATTTAAAAATATAAATGTTATGTTTAAATTTGAAATTATATTTACACAGCACCACATAACAATTTTATCTTTTGATTTGAATGATATTTTCATTTATTTGAAATTATCTTTACTTCATAATGTATCTTATTTTTTACTGTTGTAGTGAGAGATAAGCAGCAGCGGCCTTCTCAAGAATTGGATTCAGGGGTGGAAATGTAGCTTAAACGGAGTAGCTAAAACACTCTGTGTCATACTAGTTTGGGTTTTCCTCTCTCCGTCTACCTCCTTTTTTAAATCGGGAGTTCCTTGCCTGGTTTTAAGACCACACTGTGCACAGTTGGGGGGCATCAAAGCTCCAAGTCGACAGAATTACAGAAAGAGAAAGCTGCATCTTCAAGGCTTTGCCTCACAAATATTACCCAGACAAAGCTAGCTAGAACACAGACAGCACTTCTATACTGGATACCTTTTTGCCCAATGGATGTTTCAGAATTTTGGTTACCTGAGGGAGCACATGTTCTCTGAGAAAATGGACACCGTACTCCTTGAATCTGTATTGGCGGACATTTTGGATTTCTGAGCGAAGCGTGTTTGACCTGAGAGTTTGGTGAGTGTATGAAAAAACATACTGTCTCAAATGAAAAGGTCTTTCGACTGCTTACAAATAACTTTGTTTCTAGAAATTGTTACGTTTCATTGTAAGAAATTATTAACTATGCTTTTTACAATGTATTTATACTTTTAGTTTTAATTGTTTATTTGTTTGTCTCCTTTAAAAACGATTTATGTAATTTGACCCCAACCCTTATTATTGAAATAAAAAAGCAAGGGAAATATTTTATAGTTGGAAATCTGGTTTGTTACAAAGCATATTGAATTATTTTAATAAAATACTGTTACCATAAAAATCCAAAAGTGGTGCTCAAATAGAGTTGCGCTTCTGATGCTAATTCTGTTATACTTAGAAAATGAATAAATCCTAAGACATTTTACATTTTGAGATTGGCATGCCATCATTTCTCAACATAACTCTTAAACTCCTGATGGACATAGTACATTTGAAGCTTACACACAGTGATGTAATGCTACTAAGCACTATATGTACAATCCCGTCATGGGAACGAATTTAAGTTTGAAAGAAGTCGCAGATCAATTTGTTTGCTTTCTTACTCACACTAAGCAGTGAATTTAATGGTGCAGTGGTATTGGTAGTTGTGGGCTTGAAACCTGTTGTACATGTCAAGTTAGGATTTTTGATAATCAATAAAAACATTACCAATAGGATTTGTGAAGTATCCAAAATCTGCTTTGACCTCAATACAGTTTCATTAAAAACAGAAGCATTTTGGGTATGTGTTGTGAACGGTGTGGACTAATTATTACTTTGAGAATACATTTTCAGTTATTGTGGAAGCTTAAATTACCATAGCTTTGTATAAGCTTTTGCACAGACACAATAATAAATGTCATGTCCCAGAGAGCTGAGTTCTACTGTGTTTTTCTTGTTTTCCATGTTTGTTACCCTGCTTAGAATAAATGGTAGGCAACCAAAGCATTGAGACAGAAACACACAGACATACACACACACATGCACACACACACACACACACACCCAGTGCGATTGTTTGTGGATGGTCAAATCATGTCACCTATACTGAGCTGTATGTGTGCAGGAGTGCTTTTAACCCTTAAACACACACACCGAAGAAGGAACGTTGCAAAAAAGACTGAAGGTCTTCGGGAGAGTGCAGCTTTTCTTTTCCCAGGCATAGGCATTGGGCTCCGGGTTGCCTTTGGTTTAGATAGTGGAATGGAAAACCTCTTTCCGGATATTACTGAGACTAACTCAAACGTTCCCTGGGCTCGTTTTGCCTGACAGACGTCTGAGTTGGATCGGGTGTTTCTCAGCATCCTGAATTTGTTTCTTCCCTGGATACCCACTTGTGTCCATCTCTGACTGGGTCTTTCCGTCTCTCACTAACTATCTCTGTATGCTTTTCAGTGGGCCATCTTGGCATCCGTGTGAGACCCAGAAGCCAGTATTATCTGGTCAGC
>JAVQJS010136165.1:0-27682 GCA_036024795.1 Galaxias rostratus | reverse complement strand
ACCCGCACCCCTTCTACACTGCATAGGGTAAGTGTCTTTAGCTAACGGGTGGATGGAATTTAAAACGGTTGGTTGTTGATTTTACCACACAGGAAGATTTTCAAATGCTGTCTGATGTCACTCTCCTGGCTCAGTTTGAGTGACCGGCCCCTCAGATGAACCCTCTCAAATGGCACGGGTCTATCTCCCTTGAGTCCAGACATGTCACAGAGAAACCAGCGCCATCCACCACACGCTTTCAAAGCAATTAAAGGGGGAGAAGTTTGTGAAACGGGCCGGATTCCTTTTTGAACCGTGCGCTAAAAGCCGCCGCAGCGATGAGAATGGCCGCCGGTGAAATGAAAGCCCCATTCAGACCGCGCAACACCCCGGTCAATCAAGGTCAATAGAATCCCAACTGCCGCTCATTGAATCGGTCAGTCGGAGTAATCAATTGCCCCGTGGACCTTTGGAAAGAAAACGGCAGCTGAGAGAGCGAGGCCCATAACTCTGTCTGCTGTTTCGTACGGAGCGGGAAACGTCTGCGAGTATCGGCTCCGAAGCCCCCTTTGTACTCTTCATCTGTTTAAACGAGGACTTCAAAAGAGCGAATCGATAGTTAATTATATGGAGCATAAACATAAATACAGTTGCCGGGGATCTGCGAGAGGGATTGAACCGTGGATTCGACTGTGCCACTTTTCAAAGACTTGCATTGTGTGTGTCTGTGTCCTTAGCGTCGCTGGACCTGCGGACCCACCACCTGACCACAGCGACGGGCCGGACGCTCCTCCAGTCACCACTCCAACGCATAGCAGAAGGAGAGGGCACTTGTGTGACGCCTCTGTATTCACTCAAGCTTCTTATACGAGCGTATTTCTTTTTCTTTGCCGGCAGATTACAGGCTCCAGCAGAGGCCAGTTTTACAAACATGGGGTGAAAAAAGATAGAGAGAGATGAGACGTATCGAAATGAACCCTGCGCTAACTGATCCGCGTGAATCACCAGCCCACACCCCCCGCGGGCGCCGGCGAGAGGCGCCACGCGCCTGGGCTCATCAGGCACCTGCTCACACGCCGTACTGATGATTCGGAGCTGATTTGGAGCTGTGTGGATGGGCACCTTTAAATGGGGGGGTTTAGAGTTGATTTGGAGCTGTGTGGAGAGGCACCTTTAAATGGGGTTGTTTGGAGTTGATTTGTAGCAGTGTGGATGGGCACCTTTAGATGGGGGGGTTGGAGTTGATTTGGAGCTGTGTGGATAGGAACCATTAAAAGGATTTTTGTTTTTATGCTGTTTTTTTTGGTTTGAAGAGCATCCGTTAGTTATAGAGTAGTTAGCCTCTGCTGGTAGGGGAGGAACACGTCATTTATAAATAGTTACAGTGGCAAGGTAAATTGTTTGTTTTCTCCAGACACCATGACATTAAGAACTATGTGTTCTTTTTTTCAAAATCTTGAAAGATGCCATTCTCTTAAACCCTTATTGATCAGTTTTGGTATATCTCGATAACAAAGACAGCTTTTGATTAATACAATGCTGCTTACTTTTGCTATAGTAAAGTGAATGTGGCACAAAAAGCAACTTAATTTTGAGAAAGTAGAAATAGTAACCCAAAACCAATGTTTCATAATTTGGCTAACATGAGTGAAAATAGACTAAATATTCAATTATTTAAAATGTGTCATGCTATTAACATTAAAAAAGCAATGATAGAAGATAACTTGTTGCTTTGTCATTGTTATGGAACATCCAGCATTCAGTTGATCATAGTTTATCTAAATGAGAGAGGTTTGTACAAAGCCAAATCTCTCAATTTAGACTTAATTTAGAAAGCCGAAAATACCAAATGAATAAAGACAAGGGGTTTGTTCTAGTTGTTTCACAGATAAATCCACGCGCAAATCTCCAATTACTCAAGATAAAGTGTTTGTGTAACATATCTTAAATGGCCATGTCACGTGTTATAAAGCGTGGTCCTCTTTCTATCCTGTACTGTTGTTTCAAAGTCCGTCCGTGCATAGCCCGTTTTAAATGTAACAATTTACAATTGAGTAAGCATTGTGCAATTATGAATCTTCGGAAAAGTTCCATTGCATAGTTTATCGGTGCAATAACAGGCCTACCGAACCGGATCTTTGTGCTTCTTTTAAGGGGGATGAAAGTTAACTTTGCTGCCTTGAGAACGTCTTTAGATGTCAGCTGATGGTGAGTCTGCGTCTGCAGGCTCAGCACAGCCTCCATAAACATGAGCTTGGCCCTGCTTTGACGGGGGAGGGGGGGGGGGTTTGTTGGGTGGGGGCGGCCTCGTCAGTGTCTCTCCCTCCGTTTACTTTTCCCTGGGTAACCATCTGCCCTCGGAGCCGAGGCTGCCTCCCCTGTCGCTCCAGCCCCCTCGGCGTGACGCCGGGCCCCTGCTGGCTGCGCCCTGGATGCAACACCGGTGACTTTATTAGGGGACACAGAACTAAATCCACCTTTTGTACCCTTTCCCCATCCACCACCCCCCCCCCACCCCCGGCATAACTTTCCCGGATCCAAGCCTCCGTGTGCTTTTGCAGGCATGATGACTCAGTCTGCTGCCGTGACACCGGCAGACAGGAGTTTGCATGCTAAACAGATCAAGGGATGGGGGAGAGACGGGGAGGGAGGGGTGTGTGAAAGGTGTTTAAAAGAGTTTAGGCTACGGCGTTTTTCCAGAGGTGTAATAACCACGTGTAAGTGATGTTGACATCTTCTATGGATTGACTGTTTTGGATGTCAGCCAAGCTTAAGAGCACCAGACTGCTGTCATTAGGCAGCTGATGCACCTCGCGCTCTGTGTTTGGATTGCTCGGATCTTTGGGGGATTGACTCACTCTGCCCAGTTAAACTAAAGACTGACCCATCTGTCATTTTAATTGCGGTGTTCTTATATAATTAGCCGAGAAAAAGAAGTGAACGGTGTGAATCGGCTGTTGCCGTACGGCGTCGGGTTCGTACACGCCTGCTTTGGATGAACGGCACCCCGGCGAGAGTACCCTCAACTAGGTTCTTTCAATTTTTTATGTCATCGTTTTTCACCTGTCTTCGTCAATACTATTGGCTCAAAGCCGTTACTCTGGTTTTGAATGGTTCTTCTCTGTTTTAGTTCATTTGTTTTAGTCTCGAACGGTCTGTTCTCCCACATGCAGTCATTGTGCATGGACGTTGCAGGCTTTGTGCCTGGGTTCTTCTGATGACGTTTTATTTACCAGATACCTGCCTCACCTTTGTTTGGTTGCTGCCTTCTCACGAAAGAATCAACAATTGCGGAGCAGAATTGATCATGCGGCTTCCTTCACAAGTTGTGAGAAATACACAAAGCATTCCCTTTCAAATTATTTCCGATTGAGTTCAAACTTTAACATGTCGAGGCACCCTCTTTGTATTTCGGTTTATTCCGATCAGGTCCAATGAGCCCTTGGGTGACTGCATGGGACCTGAATTTCACAATCATCTTTGCTCTGTGACCTTACCAAATGTCATTGGGTCGAGCCTTCCATGGCAGTTCACTCCCAGTCTTTCACCAGGGTTTCTTCTGTCTGATACATATTTTTTGGATAGCTCAAAGCGCACAGGGTCCATGTTTTCAAATGTCAGGGTTTTAACATACTTTACAGAGAACACATTTTTACCCACACAAATATGCTGGCTAGACTATGGTATAAAAGGTATAATTAGAGGGGATTGGATCCCCTTAGATCCTTTAATATGCAAAGTGGATCATTTGAAATGATGCTGAGACCTGAGCTCGGTATGATTTTAATGGCTCTTTCTTGTCGAAAAACGCATTTGTTTTCCACTTTAAACAGATATTGCACAATTAGCACTTGTCGGTCAGTTTCCACTTTGATGGACTGTTTTTTAAATATAAGGTTTTATGTCAAATGCACATGTCGCGACATCACTTCAGCATAAACGTGGTGACGTTTAACAGATGGCACCGTGGTAAATGTTTTAAGAGGCAAAAGAAACAGCTCGCTCTGAAAAGTGTCAGTAGTTTATCTTATTTTCCCTTGTGAGGGAAAAAGTCCCATCGTGGAAGTTTTTTTCGCTTTCCATGTCGGCGATTGAAAATGGCTTCGGTCCCGCTTTTTGCTCAACACATAACAGTTATTTCCTGTGAACGTGTGAGCAGCAGAGTGACAGGAGAGAAAATGGAGGCAGACAGTGGACTGAGAGATGCCACGGGGCAAATGGATCATACACTATTTACTCCCCGGGACCGGGGCAAAACAAACGCTTCATCCAGCATGCATGTCACTCATCTGCAAAGTTACCGAAGCAAGTCGAAGACATTTGCCAGGTACTGTTCGGTCTTTGATCTTTCTTAATTAGCAGCTTTGCCGAGAGTTCAGCATTTCTCAGACTCACGTTATTGTTTGATGTGAAGAAAGAAAGAAAAAATATTACCTGGCAAAGCAGGTATTGACTAAGTAATCAGAATTACTCACTGGATAAGTGCAAGGGGAAAACCTCGACAATATTTTTAAATTACTTCTCTGAACTATTTGCCTCTTTCTATCACACGAATATCCACGCACAAATCCCGGTATGTGGCTTTCATCGCGAAAGTGTGAGGGAATATTTGGTAGCGTTTTAGGGGTGAAAGCTTTGGCCAGTGGGTAACTTCCTGTTAATTAGGCCATGGTATAAATAGCGATGCCTTGAGGTTAGGAAAAGGGCAGGCGGCACAGTGTTAACACGGCATGGGGAGACATTGGCTTCATCTCACACCAAAAGCCTCTCTGCCTTGTCCTGAAGCACCAGGACATGACCTTTGACATGGAACGGAGGGGTCTTTCTTCACACTAGCTGACGAGAGTTGGAAAGCGGCCTGCCTTCCCCAAAAGTATACTGCAACCGAAGTGGCATTGGTTTGTTTTTTTACTATTCTGCGGTCGTGCACAGGGACCATTGCTCTAATGTCGAGTGATGATTTTGTACTCAAGCAAGGCAGGCATCCGCAAAGCACATTGCTCTCCACCAAACACCAGCCACTGAGCCAAACATCAAGTTTGTTTTAACCCCCCCTCCCTCCCCCCAAAGTTCTTACAGTCACAAAATGGAATATAATCAAACACTGGAAACCATTCAGGAATCTGCTGGCGGGGAAGAGGCAATCTTTCCCCGGCCGCAACAGTAAAATTATAAATCGTCTCCCCGCAGACAAAATTTCATGCTTGATGGGTGAACAACACCAACATCTGGTAGGGTTCCTCTGACGAGGTACGCTCCAAGTTTGCCTCTTGTTTCCCCAGGGCTGTGCTCGCGCCGGGCAGCCTCCTGCCAAGGCAACGCATGTGGAGCGGAAACGATAAGCCACACGCGCACGCACGCACGCACGCACACACGCACGCACACCCCGCTCCACCCAACCCCCACCCCCCCCCAAAAAAAAAATCCAACTGATACTTTGAAATGGTGTCGTCCCCACTGTGTGACTTCACACGGCCGTGTTTGCTTTCCCTGTTCTGGGAGGTGCGTCAGCCACGCGTGCACCTGTGAAAGATTGTATATTTTATTCCTCCTTTACACACACAGCGCAGACCCTTGGTCCGAGCCAACCCACTGTGTCTGGAACAAAAAGGCGTAGAGACGAAGAGCTCGGGCTCTCCACGCATCTCCGACACGATCCACCAGACGGACGGGGGCCTGCAGCACCACGGCCCCCGCGATCCTTCCAGTCCGGGTCGACGTGTTCTCACAGCCGAGCAACAGCACGCCGACCCGGGCTATTTGAAGCGCGTCAATAAGAAGAACGCACGCATGCATCGAAAGGCGGCGAACCGGCATCACGGTGTAATAACACGGAAGGTGAATGACAGGATATGCAGTGCTACATGAATAGAAATGAACATGGCCACGTTCCCATAAACGGTAGACGCAAAGTCCGAGGGGGTTCGGGTTTGCGCTGTTATTTAAGGGAGGGGGGGCTAGTTAAAGAGCCGTCGTTCAAGGGAGAGCTCTTGTGCAATGCAGGAGAAATGGGCTGGCAGTGAGAACCCCTCCAGGGCAAAAAACCCACATGGGCTAAATTACACATGTTAAGTTACGCTGCCTCCAATAAAAATCTAAAAACAAAAATGCAGCATGCATTTGGGTTCTTTCCTTTGCCATTATTCCATTGTCTAACAGAAGCTTGGGAGGTTAACCAGGCTAAACTTTTCAAAATGGCTCCGCAGAGAGAACAGCATAAAGAGACGAAGGTATGCACTGTTTCAAAGCAGCTGGCAATTCTGTTGTTGAATCATCGCGTAGTTTGCCTTTGTTCGGAAACCAGCAAACATGTAAATATGGACGGTAACTCCGTGACCCCAACATGACAGCACGTACTCTGCAAACACCTTGAAGTGGCTGCCAAGGCACTGTCCAGATGCCCGCCCATGCGGAAAAGACACGGCCGTGACAACAGGTAAACAAGCCCTCAAAGTAGCAACTTTGCCATTGCCATATGCTGCCTCGCCGAGAAAGCGACGGGCTCCAGAAGCCGGGGCATATGGCGGAGGCTGCGCACGGCACCGCCGCTGTGTCACCTTGCAAAGCCACCTGTAGGCCGGAGTGACCACCGTCGTGAGGGCGGACGACGCCATAGACACGCGGTGTGTCGCGCGCGGGCCGCGTGCTAAATCGCTTGACCTTTCGCTGTGTCCGCCGACAGGCCCCCTGCTCCGGCGCCGGCGCCAGGGAACTGTGAAGAGCAAAAGCGTAGGGGTCAAAGGCGCAAAGGCTTTTGAACAGAAAACACACACAGACACACACACACACACACACACAGACACACGCCCGCCTGCTCGTCCTCCCTCCGAGCCCTCCTCTCTTTCTTCCCTGCTCTTTTTTTTTTCTTTCGGATGCCGCTCACGTCCCTGCGAGCGACAGTGATTTGCATGATGTGATCGGGCCCCTGGTTTCCTGCAGCTCCTTTGAAACAGCGGGCAGACTGCCAGGGTCCGCTCGCGGGGGGACAAAATAGGTATTTGGCCCTGTAGATATCTCAAAGTGCAATCAGGGAAAATATAGCGACCCCAAATGTGTGACACAGGGACAAAGAAAAGGTTTGTATCCTTTTATTCTGTCTGGGATGTGTTTGTCTGGATTTGGGTCTTTGTGTTGCAAAGGGAAGTGGGCAGGGTGCTTCTTAAAGGGACCTGTTACATAATAGCACCATGGCGAGCGCACTTTTCAGTTTCAACCGTATGCATTGTGCTGTGCCGTCCTTCCCTACACTGAATGTGTACGAAATAAAACCCAAGGCCTCGACCGTCGGGCCAATTACTCGAGGAGTCAAAGAAGAAAATGCGCGCCAAGCACACAAAGCATCAGTGATAAAATAATGAGAACGACGTGTATCAAAAGCACAGGGAGTGTGGGGAAGATCCAAGTGTTGGGGTTTGTGCATGTGTTCATGAAGACATTTTGGCGGTTCAAGCCGCAGAAACTTTCCAGGCGGCACCATTATTCCTCTGGTGCCGTCTTGGTTAATAAACTGAAAGCTAATGGAATGCAATTTGCTTGTGGTCAAAAGCTACATGCATGACTAATGCCGGGTTAACTCATGTCTGACAACGACAGTTGAGATAACTTGCATCGTCGGGGAATCAAGATTCATGAGCAATCGCAGAGGACTTTACATTAATATTGATTGGAATGCAAATGAATTTCCATCTTGTCGCCCCACTCTGGCAAAAAGACCATCGCTCAAACGCGGCTGTTTTGTATGGGATGGACCCTTCCAGCCCAAGTTCGTCCATGTCTCTCTGAGTCATCCTTCATCCTAAGCGACTTTCCATGTCAGAGCTCTCCATTCTTAGCTTGAAGACACAAAGAAACACATTCCTCTGAAAGGGCCCCGCGTCCCTTTCTGTTTGTCACGTTGGCCCGTACAGTATAAATATTACAATCGCAGGCAGCGAGTGTGTGATCCGCATGCCGCAGGAGCAGCAGGGGCGCAGGAAGGACAGCTGAAGTCATGGCGCCGAGGGCTCGGTCCCGGGGTTAGGCGTGCGACGGGGTTGCGGGGTCATCTTGGCGGTATGAGGTCATCGGCGGCACGTAGCCGCAGCATGCTGGTCGGGGATTGTGGGTGCCGTGCTCCCAGGAACTATAGCACAGAACGTCCAGGTTGGCACTCCGACTGAGAGGCAATGCCACCAAGGGTCAGGCCCCTAGACGGTTACCCTGCTTCTGGCGGTGGAACAGAGGAAAACCAGCCAGCTCTCAGCTCTCCCAAGGATGGGCTTTTTACAATGTGCATCGAACCAGATGGACTCTGTAATAGTTTTCTGTCTCTCTCTCATTCTCTCTCTCTCTCTCTCTCCCTCTCTCTCTCTCTCTCTCTCTCTCTCTCTCTCTCTTTCTCTCCCGCGCTCTCTCTCTCCGCACATTGGACCAAGGCATTGTCACAGGAGGATTTCCCATTGCAGCATATCATGTTGAACAAATATCTTTCCTACATCTTTCAAATCATCCACGAGGTTTCTGTTGAGGCATGCTTCCACCGTGGTGACAAAGGGGCCCAGCCAACTCAAGACAATCAGATTCTAAGTTTCCCAGACTGAACTGTTCAGAATTCAGATTCACAACGGCCCCGTTCTTTGAACCCTTTGCCTGCTGCACTCCCTTGCCACCCGTATGGTCCACCGGTGCCAAGCAGCATTGATTGGCGCTTTGTTTGTGGGATCCCATTCATTGACACGGCTTGTCAGCGACCCCTGTCCCGTTTACTTTGCTAATCCTCGCATTGTTTAGCCTATCAAGGGCTGGATCTTGTTTGCCAAGGATGCCTATCTTTTTTATTTATTTATGTAAACTATCTGCGTTATACTTGTTTGTTCATTCAGGCTTTAAATCTTTTAGCGAGGATCCCTCAGGGCGCAAAATAGGAGTTGAGTACTTCTACCATAATTGAATCTTTATCGAAGAATAAGGATTTGCCTACAAATGCTTATTTAAACTTTTTTATATAAGAGCCACATGCATTAGGAGTATGGAACACCTGTCGACAGGAAAAAAAGACGGATGGGATGCGTGGTCAACAAACCGCGATTGACGTGACATCAAGTCAAGACACAGAGAGGCACAGCCATTCTGTTTAGGTGATTTGTGCGCCGACTGCAAAGGTTACATCTCAATATCACACTGGAGCGCGACAACGGTTGCTGCCTGCGCAGAAGATCACAGACCATCCTGTTGTGTCCAATAAGATTTGAGTTTACTCGTAAGAAACGAAGAATGTGCAGAGCCAGGTTAAGCACATCGAAATTCGAGGTGCTGTGATGAAGGATTGTGGTAGGAAAAATGACCAAAAGAACGAATTCAAGAAACCAAATCCAAAGCAGGGGTTTTCATGACAAGTAAATTTCCGCTGACAGTTGTTCATCACATAATAATAGTGGATTTCTGTTTTGCGTTGTATGGATTTGTTATTTGAAGATAAGTACACCCCCACTAATGAGATTGACCTTACATAGATGGAATGCATGAGCCAAACACTGGTCCTTGTGGTGGCAAACTTTACCTTTTCCTGTTCGACACCTTCATCCCACACCAACCCTCATGCACCGCTGGATCAAGACCCAAATACAAGCAGAGACAATCAACAATTTACGTGTGCCCTCATTGGTAATTTTGGGTATTTTCTCTAATCCATGCTCTTTATTTTTTGAACTATGTGTTTCTCACCAGTATTACAATATAAGGAAAAAAAGCTAAACATACTATTTTTCAGCACATCATCATCGGACTATGATCTCCGTACAAATGTTCAAAGGTGGTGTCAAAAACACTGGGAACAACAAGGAACAGCACGCAGATCCAATCTGAAAATCTTCTCAATCCTCTAAATAAAATATGCTCCGATATTGAGGATGAGAGGAGAGCCGAGTGCAGTTAAACCCGCATAAACGTCACAGGACTCTGTGGAAGATGTTTCTCTGGCATCCTGTTACATGATCTCAGAATTTGGGGGCCTTAGATGTGCTGTATAAAACACTTGATGCGGTTATTTGAAAGCGAGGCAGACACTTATACCATGTAAACGCAGAGCATTATTGTTATTATACTAATTAGCGATGAGAAGACAGTCGCTCGGATGGTTCTATTTAGGGGTCGGAAAACTGAGACGGGAATGGAAATAGCCGCGATTATTGATGAGGTCATTATTGTCTCTCTGAGCACAATCAGGATAACTCATTTGAAACCTCTTCTTTGACAATTTCCAGGTGAAAATGAATGCAATTTGCCTTTACTTCTTCCGGCCTTGTCCCATTGCTCTTCATCAAGATAATTATGAGGCACTGGTAGTCATTACAATCATGCAAATAATCCTCACTCCTGTCGGCAGCTAAAGCAGGTTCAAAATGTCTGATTGATTATATTTAAATATGGATTTGGTCTCTGTGGTATTGTGGACAGCGCCTGTCTGTACATTCTGGACAAAGGTGTTTACACACTGTGATTCCTTTAAGGTTGAAAGCGCAGAGAAAGTTATAACATCGAATTTGAATTACATATTGCCTTTTAGGTTTGTCTTAACAACATGCCCATGTCACCGTAGAACATGCAAAAACAAACAAAAATACGTCGGAGTGCATAATTTACATCAAATTGATCACACAATCTTTGTTTTCATTTGACTAAATATGTAACTATGAACAGGGTAACAGGTACACAGCCCCTCCTGTTTTCTGAATCTGTATCTTTATGATGACTTTTGAACACACAGGGTTTGACCTGAGGAATCCTGAGTCAAAGGACCGGTGAACCCTGGGTTTATATTGAATAAACCCCTGTAAATGACCGCGTGGATAACATCCGGCTGTCATCAGTCAACAAGGTCTCACTTTCTCTGACTCAGTTTGAACGTACACGAGGGTTGACCAACTCCGAAATAAGGAAAGACTGACGTTCCGGACGACACCCAGAACATACGACCACACCTACTGCCACAGCACTGTGTTCCACCTGATTGTCTCAGTAAAGCCAAACTCTAACGAATGGAAAAGATGCACCCGATGCACCCATTGTCTCCTGCCAAGGATTTTTTTCTTTATCTTAAGGGTCTAAAAATGTGCCTTGTAACTTTGAATGGATTCATAAATCATTGAATAATTTCTTTTTCGTCATATCGACTTGTAAAGGCTTATTATCCATTATGAAGGACGTTATATAACATATGCTGCTTCTTTGAAAAACAGAATGTATAAAGTTATTGTTGTAGGTGTGAAATTCCATTGACAAGAGGCGAAATACTTGGACTCCAGGACCAACGAAAAGAAGGGGGTGTGTGAACATAGACAGAGAATGCATTCTGAGACATGTATTGACTTCATCCGACTTTCAAAACAGAGTCTATGCAAGATCTGAGTAACATTTTGTCATGGAATTATCCAAACGGCCTTCAAAGTACGATGGCCTAGCGCTCACATTCCACGAGTCAGTAGAAGTTGCCCAACAGAAGCCACCCTTGCCTGCCCCCTTCACTTTGAATGTTCAACCTACTCCTGAACCAGAGAGCATCGCTTCAACGGGCACCGGCGATAATACCGGTTGCTCTGGCGAAACTCGGGCCGAAAATCAAGCCCCGCCGTGGGGCAGTTGTGAAGCTGGAGAGTGCTTACCATGTGGAGTGCAACCTCTGGTCCCACGGTCCCCTATTAAGCAGTGGTCGGTAACAGGTCGGGGCCAGGCAGGTGGGTGTTCAAATCAATAAAGCCACGGCGGCATTATTTATCAGCTGCGGCGCTCGCACGCTGGAGCCACGGCAACGGGACCCCCTTCGGCTCGGTGCGAGTGCATCATTCATTCGCGCTCGAAAGTGCTGCCCGCGCTGTGCCAGAGCGGAAACACAATCTTTTCGAGATGGTGTCACACGGCTGACCAACCTTCAGAAGGACTGGTGATGGAGCACTCTAGCTCTCTCCGTGTCTCTTTCTCTGTGTCTCTTTCTCTCTCTGATGCTCTCTCCCTCTCTCTCTCTCTCTCTCTCTCTCTCTCGCTCTCTCTCCCTTACTCCCTTAACATTTATAATTTCACACACAGACAGACACATACACACACACACATAATCGATAGCTTGTGCAAAGAAAATAAATCTAACAAATGTTCTATGTTTGTTTGCATTTTCCCAGGTCTCCCTCTGTTTGAACAATAAACTCTTAGCAAATACAGGGCACTCATGAGTGGCTTTGTGACACTATGTCTCTGACTGAAATGGTATGACCCCCTTATTCCCTTCCTCCAAAACGCACACACGTGCGCACGCACACACAAACTCACTCACACACACAGAGCACACACTAATTAACCTTCCAATTCAATACATGTGCTTCCATCTCTCAATTCAGCAGAGGGTGTCAAAACCCCAGAAGGATCAAGGGCCGTTACCACTTTCCCTATTTTTATACTTCCTGGCCCGGTGACTGTGACGCAGGGACGGAGCCCTCTCCCTCTACGGCACTGTCGCACAGCAGGGCCTCAAATGTGGGGCTGAGGAAGGACGATCGCCCTTGTTCCCCCTGTCTCCCCCTCTTCCCCCTCTAATGGCGTGTAGATGAGGGTCGGTGACCCCGCGCGCAACCATGCCGTCTCAAAATGGCTGCTCTCGCTGCTAATGTCATGTGCTAAATGATTCAGAAGCCGCTCCGTTTGGCAATCTTCCCAAAAAAAAAGAGAGAGAATGCCACGCCACGGGAGTTTCTTTCGCCGTCCCCTGAAGGGCTTAACCCTTTCCCGTCTGGATTGGCGTATTTTCCATCGCTCGACGCCACGCGGAAACGAGCCCCGTCAAACATAGGGTGGAGAAATCGCAAACGCGTCTATAAATAACAACGCAAGGGATTAGGTGAAGTTCAAAGTTTTGAAACGCAGACAAGAGAACTGTTTATTGGACGGAGTTCAAAACCATAACCACTTTTGTTCTGCTGCTATCAGACGTGCAGAGTGAATCAAGGAACAAGGGTGGCGGTGGGTGGGGAGGGCTGCTATTTTTTGTCATGAGTTTGGCAATCGTCAACCCTCCAGACAAACATAAAGCGCGTGGCAGCTTAGGAACCTGGCCTTATCTGGGTTACGCAGCGTCTCGGCGGCCGTGTATCCCCGCACGTGCAGACGTCGACATGTAATTCGATTAGCAGCCGTGCCTTTAAAGAGAGCGAGGAGGGGGGGGGGGGGGATTCTGGGCGTGCTGGATTTAAAATTAATGAGCAGCTAAGAATAATGTGTTAAAACGCGATGTAAAAATACATGTCTTCATTTAAGTGATTGTGTGCGGTTCAACATGTTGCTTGCGTTGGCAGGGAAGAAATGGGCAGGACCAGGGACAAAGGGCTCGCTCCTCAGTCTGATTGAATTTTACTTCGACAACCAGCTAGTTCCAGTGACATGGCAGTCAGGCACTACGTAGAGAGAGACCCAATTTCATTCCAATTCCAGCTTGAACACTATGAAAGCCAACATGGTTCTGCTACTTACAATTTGTTGAACCTGACCTAAAACAAAAATATTTGAAGATGTCATTTTGTGGTTAAAAAGAACACTGCCGTAACCGGTGACTTCAGTCTCGGTCTAATTGTAGCAGTATTTATGGGGATCTGTATATGATTTCCATGTCATATTGAACGCTCCTCGGCCTGTGGAAATAATGTTTTGGATGAAATGTTATCTCCTCTCCGCTGTGTGCACCTCAGATATTTGTTTGTAATTAAGTCCTTCTCAGAGAACGCGCGAACGCCATTGCACTTCCGCCACACCAGTTGTTTTTTCCTCCCCCACCCCCCTCCGCACACGACAGCCCCCGCCACGAGGGGCCCTTTCTCTAAATCTTATCTGAGATCTCTCATTCGGCCCACACCGCCGAGCCGTGCTCCTAGCCTATTTCCTCCTCCTCCCCCAACTCTACCTCCTCCGCACTCGTCCACGATCCGTCCTCTGGAGAAGGCCGGAGTCGGAGCGCTCCTTCATTTCCGCTCCTCGGTTCTGCCGCTTTGCCCCCTCGCCTCGGCTCCGGTAACTCCACTCCCGCCCCGCGGGACCCCCATCTCGTCCCACCATCTCAGGCCTGGTAATGCGGTCTTGTGCCCGTGATGATAGCTCTTATTACATGTGGGAGGCTATTGTCTGCCCGGCTGATAAGCCAGCGGGGTAGACAATGTGAGTGTGATGCGTTTCGCGGGGCTGCCCGTGTGTCTGTGGTGTTTACCCCGCGTGTGTCTTCCCTGATCCTGGCCCATTGTATTTGGTTTCTCCCTCGCGCGGCATCCTTCCGTGTGGCGGAGTGAGTCATTCCGTGAGGGACTCTGCGCCTCTCCAAACAATGGAGTTGGACTCTTCCCCGAGAGTCCGTGAGTCAGAGTACAGCATGAGTGCATTATCGAAACCTTCCAAATTGGGAAGCTGGGCATGTGTGTTTGTATGTGTGTGTGTGTGTGTGTGTGTGTGTGTGTGTGTGTGTGTGTGTGTGTGTGTGTGTGTGTGTGTGCGTGCGTGCGTGCGTGCGTGTGTGCGTGTGTGTGTGTGTGCGCGTGTGTGTGTGTGCGCGCGCATGTTTCTTTTTGTGTGCGTCATTAGTGTGCTTCATCTTTGAGATACAAATGGGAAGAGTGACAAAATAAAAAGAAAAACGTTTATATTTATATTAATTGCGCTGTGCTACATTACATAATTACTTGTTTGTATTTTTTGTGGCATGTTCCTCTCTTAATGATTGTTAGAGGTCAAGGTGAGCTCAAACGATGAGCATTTTGGCAGCAAATCTCGTTCCAGACCTTTGACCTTTCCCAGGAAAAGCTCCGTAGCGTTGTTTCAGCTTCGAGGTTTTGCACAGAGAGCAATTCAGAAAACGAGGTGATCCGGATATGCGCACGCCCCTTCTCTGTCTCCCCCCATTTCCTCTCCCTCCCTCTCCCTCTCTCCTCTTCCCTAATTGCCGAGTGTTGACGTTCCACCCCCACTCAGCCGCTCGGCGGCGAGGAGATGAGTGCTTCCTGTGTCGTGCGTGGTGGTGCACGAGTGCCGTTCCAAGTCGCCGTGACAGCTTCCTCCCTCCCTCCGCCCGGTGCCTGGGGGCCCTTCTGGGCCGAGGGAAAACTGACAGCCTGAATTATGCTGAGAAGTCACAAAACATATGTTAATTAGCCTTCATTTGCCTTTTGTTGTGCCAGTGCCAACCAGCGGTTCTCTCGTGTTATTTGTTGTAATTCCTTTGTCGTTTTTCGTTTTTTTGTCTTTTCTGTCTCGGACACGGAAGTCCAACTGTTAAAGCTCTGCGTGGCGTCCTGATTCTGGTAGGAACAAGACGTGGACGCTGCAGTGTACAGCTGTTCTCCTTTGCCGTTCCAGCACTTCTTCATTCGCCATGTGTTTTTGAATGGAAGTGCTTTTGTAGTTAACGTATCCTTCTAGCCAACGCTTGTGTACGTAGATCATGACCGTTTGTCTTGAGGGCCAGTGGCCTCATTGTATCAATTAAATGGCTAAACTGTACAGGTCATGTTTCTATATCCAACACCTGCAAAGATCTCTGGATCAATGAAAATCCCTGGAGGTGATGCAAACAGCATCAAGTCGGAAGTTCAATGCCTTTCACCCTCGCCAACGCTTAGATAACACTCGAGAGAGACAAACCCAAAACGGCCATGAACTCCAAAGCTTCTCCCTTAAAGTTCACGCTTAGTTTTTGAAGGTTGTGAATAAAATTAGATTTTTAGTTCAACAAACAAAACGTTTGCTTTCAGACAGAGGTTGAAAAGGGCCAAGCGAACAGAGATACTCCCATACCCTTTGGACAACTGCGACCCTCTCTTCTCAAACACAGTCAAAGACAAATAACAATCAAATGCCTTACAACAGAGAATCCATTAAGGGCCCGTGCCCCGTCCGCACACGTACACCATGGATGAGTAAAGAACATCGTCACACACACACACCACGGAGGGCCTGGTGTGTGCTTACATCACATGCTTTCCTCGGCAAGTGGATTCTTCCGCCAGACCATATCACCGTCATCACCAGTTAAGGGTGTCGGTAGCCTACACTTAAGCTAAGCTCTTTTTCAGTCTACAACTCCAACTCATTGGTAGCTTTAGAAAAAAAATACAATGGAGGATATCTGTTGTTTGCCATGCATGCATCGTAGGTTCTCAGGCGACGGATGTTATCGAATCTGCCCGGTGGAAAACATAATCTAATAGGCTTGCAAATATTTTCCATATTAGTGAGTGATAATGATTATGATGATGTCGATTTAATTTTTCCCCATGTCGATGTAATGGAACTGGAATGGTCTAGCTGTACATGCCCTAGTATTTTAGGAGAAGTTTGATTAGAAAAAGGATGTTTCTCCCTTGGGATGGCGTATTAGGCGCCGTTTCATTTGTGTTCTTTCATTTTTATGAACTGTGTGTTCCTGATTATCGGTCGTTATCGCAGTAATAAAAAACAATGAACCGTTGCTGATCTAAGGAATGGGGAAAAGTTGCATGTTCCAAAACATGCTCCGAGGCAAGAATTAACGAGATCTATACTGCATTGTGATGATGCCAAACACAAAACGCTCCGCTAAGAATAGACGCTTACAACAGACAAAAAAGTGGAAGGAGAGAGATAGAGCAAGAAAGAGATGTGGAGAGAGAGAGAGAGGGAGAGAAAGAGAGAGAAAGAGAGATTGAGAGAGAGAGGCAAACCATCAACAAGCGGAACTGCAAAAAAAAAAATCACAAACAAAGGCAAATCAGCGACGTTTCTTGTAATGCCTTTTCTTTTCCTGAGAATTTCACGGTGATTAACTGCCATCAGCATCAAAGCAGAAGGCAGGAGGGGAAAAAAGTATCCGTCACGTCAAACTTGCAGGGTAATTTTGCCGCAGAGACACAGAGAACTACAGAGGCAAGGAAGGCTTTGAACATCATGGATTGTAATCATTAATAACACATCGTGTTGCTCCCACTGTTCCCCCCATCAACAGAAAATGTTCTCATTCGAATCAGAGCCGCACCACTCCGATGTGGTCCCTGTCATTCAATTCATCGATATTATCGGCGTAGGTTAGCAGGTAAAACGTGCGCGCCATCCACGGGTATGTGGTGCGGGAATGTGCACGTGTGTAAGCCTGTCAAATCCAAGGCGGCGCGGCGGGTGAGTATCCCTGCTCTTGACCTCAGCCAACCGAACGCTTTGCCGCTTTGCCCCTGCGCCGGGCCCCCTCAACCTCCCCTTACCCCATTCAGCCCCTCCACTCTCCATAGGAGGAGGAAGAATGAGAAAATAAAACGGAATGGAGTCCCTCTAAGTAGGAAGCATCTCTTGGAGGAAGAGGTTGGCTTGCAGATAAGTCACACAAATCATAGTGTGGTTAAGCGTTATGGAAAACCCGGGGCTTAGAGTGCTTTGTGCGCTTACAAGGCCCCCCCCCCCCTCCCTTTCTCTGGTTGACTGCCCTTTGGAGGATTACTCCGCAAAGCTCCGTCGATGGGCCCCGGCCACTCCAGTCCTCCTTCCGCCCGCTGCCGGCTGAGCACCGCGCTCGGCCAGGAGAGACGGATGGAGGAGGACTCGGAAAGGAGGAGGGGGATTCCCTGTAGTTTCTATTCTCCTTTCTCTCCTCACACCCTGTCCCTTTTAGCCGCGTGGACAATGGGACAGTAAGGAGAAGGGGGGGGGAGGGGTCTGTCTGTTGCCTCGGGATTACTAGGATCACCCAAAGAGAGAGGTTTTGTTTGACTTTATTCCTGGATGAAGTGGGTGTGTTTGTGGGTTACGTGTGCATGCTTTGTGATAGTTTTGTAGTTGGACGACGTGACTTTCCAGTCAAACCCCAGGAGCCCGTTCTCTACCTGACTGAACGGTAGGTGTTAAGGTGACAGGATGGCTGTCGCAATGTCGGCATCGATGCTGCAAATAACATCAAGGTGTGCGCTTTCACACCGCGCGTGTCATCCTAATTTAGGGTTGTGATGCATAGTGGTTTCAAAGGTTGACTTGGATCTTATTCCGCAGATCCCCGCCGGGTATGCACGTGGGCGTATGGGAATTCAGTGAGTGGCTGCTTAAACATCTCCGATGTTCCTCCTCGGTGTGAACCTGGATATGTGTCGGGGGTCGGATTCTTTCGGTTAATTGATCACAAACATCTTTACCCTTCAAAAAACGAGATGTGACAGCATTTCAGTTTAACACCCTGTCTCTGTGAGACACAAACATATGTTCATGGCAACAACAGCGAAATGAATTCCTACAGTAATTTGTTTTTTGAATTATTCTATATTTACCACCTTCCGAAGCAGACGCCATACAGTAATTCCTAGGTTCAGAGTCAGGTCAGATCTCCCGCTTCATCAAGAACACAAACAAACAAAACATGCATTTCTAACAGGGTTTTAGTTGGACTGCTTTCTACAAAGATATTCCTGTAGTCAGCAAATCTAAAGTTCAGCCGCTCTCCGTCGGAACATGCTCATCTAGGGAGCGGTGATTAGTGGCAACAATGAGACATTCCACAGGAAAACCCCTTTTGATTTCCTTGGGGGTTAAGAAGACAGGGAAGAGGACCATTAAATTAAATTATACCTAATTGCCAACGCAGTCGATACCAAATTGAGCTGATATGCATTCTTCATGACTTAACTAGATATCAGATAAACGGAGAGGGTGGGGGGGGGGGGGGGGTAGCAAGGCAGAGCAACACAAACTGATCCTTTGAACTGATAGCAAGGTTTGTTGAGGGTAAAAGATACAGTGGGAGTCTCGTATCATCTGATTTGTCAAGGTTGCAGTCGAGGGAGGGCTGGCTGCTCTCCAAAAAACAAAAGAAAGGATGAGGAGACACAAGGGAAGGTTGCGTTTATTGTCAGGAGTATCATACCTTGTTGAAACTGTCATGGAGCCAATATAAGGCGGCCCGGGACGCCGCCTGAATGTCATTCTTTAATTGGAAAATAAACTAGAAGTGGCACCGCCCGTGGCTAGGATTCGGCCCTATCTGTAGACCGGCATCTACGCCGCGGTTATTATTTATGAACTGGAACAGTGCAATCCTAGACGGATTTTAGAGGAGGCACATAGTGGATCACCTCTATCAAAATAGGCCCTCAAGAGATGCAACGGCGTTGGAACACCTTGGAGAAAGAAAGAGAAAAGAGACGTCGTTCTATCTCTGTGTATGTGTGCGTTGTTGTGTTTCAGTCAGCCAGCTCCTATACTTAAAACCAACGACGGCTGTCCCGTGGTTACCGAACCTCACGGCTTTATTTTGCAGGGATGTTTAATATCGTCGTCATATCCTTTATGCGTATTACACATTCAAATGTATTCCAAACGGAGGTCAGGCCGGGCGAATCCCTCGTCGCCCCGCCTTAACCTTTCCACTAACGCCTCACTGCTAATTGTGGAGCCATGTCCTCAGGGGTGTGCGTTCACCCCGACACGTTGGGGTCGGTGGCCTGTCCGTCCAGAGGCTGACGCGGGGCGGTCGACAGAAACGGCCCCCGTCACGCAACCGCAATCTGTCAGACACAAGTGCCCAGTGGAGAGCCTCCATTCTCTTTGCGTGCTGGATCCAGAGGAGCTCAGTGTGGTGCAGGTGGGCCGACACCGATGGCAAGCCAAACAGCTTATGAAAACAAAACTCGCCCCAGCGATTCGGTTTGATGTGCGCGCCGGCTCTCCTCGCGGGCGCAGTAAAAAAAAAAGCCACCGGGTGTTATTTTTAATGATTGTTTATTGAGATTAATCCACTACCTTAATCAAAGAGACCTTTGCAATCTGTGTGTCTGGCACTTTTTATGTTTATGCTGCTGGCTGTTTTGATCAAAGTCTCAAAAAGCTTGGCTGAGCCCGACGTTGTTGTTTTTTTCCATCACTTACGGACAAGGCCGCTGTTGGGAAGTGGGAAACTGAAAGCCCAGGCTCCTTGAACGTCCTTCAATCATTCCATCAATCAACGCTGTCCAATCAGAGTGGCTCACAATACGGTGCTGCTATTACTTAAAAAGGTCCCATGTCACCCTTTGCTGATGCACCCATTTGTCTTCTGTATATCTAGGCTTTCAACCACCACCCTAGCGCCACCTACTGGTCATCCATGTCGAGGCCCAGGTTTTAGTGGCAGGGGGGGGCTGGAAGCCCCCTGTCGGGGCGGCTGGCAGGCTCTCTGCAAACCAGGCACCTTGCTGGCTGGGCCCAGGCCAAAAAAAAAGAGATCCAAACATCTACATCATCATCGACTCTGTTTCTTCACATCATTACTAGACAAATTCATTTCTGTTAGGTCATCACGGTTCATTGTATTGCCATCCAATTCCTGTGTTACGCTTTTTCTACATCACTGGTGAAGCCACGGTTTGGTTTGATTTCTATCAGATGTCTGAAAATTTTTATTCTATAAAGTTGATATCCTTTACTAAATGTCAAATGGTTTAGACGAGAGTCACAATGAATACAAAAGACCGTGAGAATGGAGACTTTGGTTTATTAACTGTCAAGTTAGAAGAATACAAAAAAAACCTTTGGATGAACTGTCTGTTCAAGGCGTTTTGACACAGTTGAGATACACACAACATGGTTAGTCTAATAACACTGAGAGAACGCACGGCTATCCACGCTGAGCCTGTGGAGTGATGGATTCCTTGTGCCGAGAGCCGTCTGAATCATAGAGACGTGTTTCCAACACATGCACAACACCGCGGTGGTCTCTGTTTCCCTGCATTGCTTGAGAAAGTCAAAGCAAACACTTGCGACAATACTTGGCTCTAAAACTCCTCCACTTTCAGTCCGTTTTTTTTTCTTCTTTTCGAAGTGCGACGACTGTCCTTGGTTGGGTCGCCAATGAATCATGCATCGGGTCAAAGAAAAACAACAACCCCCCCCCCCAACCCCCAATAAAAAGCCTCCTTACAGAAGCCACATGTCTGCTGTCCTCACCCACCTGCTGCCCGGCGTCACTAAGCGCGGTCTGCTCGTGTCCAAGGGTGTCACGGCGGCGCCTGCCCTGCGAGACGGGGCCCTGCGGAGGGGACTTTTATTTCGGTCTCTCCACAGTAGCTCTCCTCCTCACTCCGCTGCCTTCGCAGCTGCTCTTTGGCGGCGTCCATCTGCTGAGGGTATCGCTCATGCGCTTAGTGATCCCGAACTCATTACAGTCACCCACCTCCTATACCCTGTTGTTCTCCTCACTAACTCAAAAGGCACTGATGCAATCTGTCTAGGTGGGGGGTGGTGGTGGTGGGGGGGGGGGGGGGAGGGTAGGGTGGGGGTTGTGGGGGGTGGTGGGCGGAGTTGTTGTTGTTGTTTTTTCCCCCCGCTGCTTGTCTGAGGTGGAGACAGCCAGTACCTGGCCCGAGTGCTTCGTTTGCTGAATCGTCGGTACGTCGAGTCCACAAAGTTGAAGAGCACTGTGCCCCAGGACCCAATGTTATTGCCTTCTGTAACTTGACAATGCAATCGTCCTCCGCCCGGAGCGGGGAACGTTCTGCACAGAGGGCCAGTTCTCCTAAGTGCTCCTACGGGTTACCTGAGAGACGGCGCGTGTGCTATTTTTTTATCAGTAAGGAAAAAATATAGCTGATTTTTTTTTTTGGCTCTCTAAACCGGATATATGATGTAGGATGAGCAAGCTGTGTATGTCTGCACTGACAAGCGAATCCAGTTCAGTCCAGCTTGATAGATATCGGCTCAATTAGTCGGGATGACACTAATCAACTCAAATTGATTTGATTATCAGAAAGTTAACAGTGCCACATTGATCAGTCAATCTATACTGCAGCCTGTTTCATTGGCAAAGTGCCACTTCTATCAGTGGTGTGGAGGCAGTTGTTCTCTCCGCTGTCCCCTGAAGTGAAAGGGACTTTCAGGTTTCCATTTAATAGACTCAGCTTTTATGCGCCTGCTTTTGAAAAGGGAACTGCTAAGGTAGGGAAATTAACCAATTATTTGTCCATCAGAGCGCTGTCCACAAACATAGGTCCCCAATGTTAAAGCCCCGCTGTACAGCCAACAGAGGCTCTTAGAGCAAATTGCCTCCGTAAATACCGCACCTATATAAACAAGTCATATTTAAGAAATTCCGACAAAGCCAAGTCAACGTTGATAGATGTGTCTGTCCTCGAAGGCCAATGAATAATGTAAATCAAACCTAATTCTTCTGGACCCGTCGCGGAGCTAAAAGGCATTTATATGCCTGGCGCCGGAGAGATGTGGAGATTCTCATTACTGCAGGGGGGGGGAACCAATCTGGGGGGGTTTAATAATGGACGAACACGTCCCGGCTCTCAGTTTGCGTCCCACAGCAGACGGCCCTCAGAGGTGCCGTTTGTCCTCGTCCCAGGGACCGTATTAAAGCCACCCCCATCGCTCAATTAAAAGATTGTATCCTGGTGTAATCACTGCACATCTATTATCAAAGTCATGCAAATAGTAAATACTATTTAACATACCATGATAGGGTTCTGTGAAGCATGGCCCTTTATTAACATTGACTGCAGATATAAAATGACTTATCACCTTCCATTGATGTGTATCTTTTAATTGTGTCCCCCTAACAAGAGGTGTGCAACTGCATGGTTTGTCAATAGTTTACACTTTAAAAGTTGTGGAACAGGGGAGGATGGTCATGTTGCGATATCAACAATTCGAAGAAGAGGGATTACAGGAGATCTTCTTCAATCTACATGCTGTTCAATTTACCACGTTTTTATCGTATCCTATTTTTGTTATAATGAAGAAAACACCTACGGCTTCCAGTAAGATCAAAGAAGGAAGGGATGTGTTCTATCTGCTGTTCGTATAATTTTTCTGTGGAGAACGCCGCCTAGCCAATGCCGGAGTATGAAGTGCACTAATGGCTGCTCTTATTTCACACTTGTTATCCAACTGTTTTAGGGCCCTTTTGTTTTATCGCAATGACAAATTGAAAAGTCCTGTGCCGCAGATGTTCCTACCCTTCATAGATTAAAAAGTGCCGAACCATGAATATCCATTAGATTTTTACATTCCTTAAAAAAAAAAACCGCTCCCAGATAAATCTTCATTGGAGAAGGGATGTCCCACCTTCACAGAGGAGGAGCATGTAATGAAAGTCATGTTAACAGTAGGCTGGCCAAGACTGACGGACTAATATGTTCCCAACCACCCCCCCCCCCCCCCCAAATCCCCACACTCCACCCCTGCTCCAGTCCAGGCCCCAAACAGCCTCGGGATGTGCTTACTCACACTCAACGCATGCGGTTCCAGAGTGCCCCGTTTCTCGTTTGCCTTCGCCGTGATCGATACTTGGAATAGTTGATTTCTTCGTTCATTTACACTGGCAGTCCTCCGCTGCACTACACAAGCTGCTTGGAGAGAGGATTGAGCTTAGGTTACAGGCACTTGATAGCGTCTGTGATTATTGCTTGTGACCAACAAAGCAATGGGAATGGAAAAATAGAACAGTACAAAGAAAAGCGATTCCAAAGTAATCCTTTATTCATTCATTCTCTTTTTGTGATTGGTCGTTTTCAGATTTGACGTGGCTAACCTACTTAGCCAAAGGAGGGGTATGCACACGTCTCTGAGATCAAACAGAGGCCTTCCAAGGGTACAAGTGAGGCCTGTTTATATCACAAACCTATGTGTGACTGATCACCTTCAGCGAGCAATTTGATGTACTGCACATGTCCTGGAACCCGATTGGCACACACCTTTGGTGGCTGTTAAACGAACAAGACTAATCTAGCTCCGGCCTCGTCCTATTTTGCCGAACACGTAAAAAAAAAAAAATTACAACTCACCTTGTAAGTCGATGAAAGTGTATGCCCTGCCTGTCAGCTCTCATCTCCAACATCTCACTCAGCCATTGTCTAATGGCTCATGGCAACATTAATGAGTTTCCAAACTGGCGGAAACATTACCATGGGCTAATTCGAAGGCTCGGAAATCCGTTTAGCGCCGGTGGCGTCCCAGTGTCTCTTGGCCACTCCCGTGCGCCGGGACTCGCCGGGAAACCCTAATTCAACGATCGCTCCGTAAGATTCCACGGCGTCTCGGCAGGGCACCACTGGGACACGGGGGGGGGCGTCGAAACGAAGCGCCGCCCGGGCGGAGCGCCTCATCTGCCGGGGTGCGGAGGTGGCGAGGTCGGCGAAGCGTTGTGCGCTCCGGCCGCTTCCCCCACGCGATTATGGCCGGCCGCTGGGCCTATCCCTGCAGCGTGGCCGTGGCGGAGCACACTGTAATGTCAGGGGGATGGTCGCTTTGGAGAAGAGCCACGGCGAACAGAACGGCGCAAACACACAGACACACACACACACATATTATCAGCGCACACTATGCACACAAAAACACATTATGCACACACACACACACACACACTATGCCCACACACACAAGGGTATGCACATATATTAGCTCATGCATAGAAACGGACCTATACACAAACAGACACATATGAAACCGACACTGTATAATGTTGCCTCTCTCTCTCTCTCTCTCTCTCTCTCTCTCTCTCTCTCTCTCTCTCTCTCTATCACACACAGACACATGCACACACACAAAAAAAAGAAATGATACAAACCACCACCTGCACACACGCACACACACCTACAAATACACACTCACACACCTGTGATACGGCCAGATCCTAATCCAGGGGAAGGAAAACAGCTAATGTTGACCTTACCGGAGCCACAGAGCAGCCAGGCAAACGCACAACCGGACCAGAAGAAGGACGCGGCAAAGCACTGGAACAGCCATCTCCCTCCGAGCGGGCCGGGCGGATTATCTCTTTATGTGGACCATCACATCTGAGGGGAACATTCAATTAAACAGACCCTTTTTTCACAGGGGGAACGAGGCTCAGAGTGGCTCTGAGAAGGTGCCTCGTTGGAGTGGAGTGTGTGTAATAAAAATCAAACCTTCCACCGCCCCAGAGAGAGAGAGAACTCAGCCGCGGACACACTCTGTGCTGCGCTTCACGGTGCTTTGCTAAAGTAGCCGGCCACTCGTAGCTCGCCTAACTCCAGAGTACACACCGGGAAGAGCGATGGGGGGAGAAAGAAAGAGAGTGGAAGAGGAGGAGGAGAAAAGGGAGAAAAGAGTGGAGTATGAGAGTGAGTGGGAGGGGAAGGGGGTTTAGGCAAAACCAACCAGTCACGTAGTATATGCCTTCATCAATCACTTCTGCTAGGAAGCAGTATCACACCGTGTGTGTGTGTGTGTGTCCGTCTTACCTGTCCGCAGGCTAGTGCCATGCCCCTCTCTCCCATCTCAAACTGACAGGTCGAGCTCCACGGCATCTCCTCTGGATGGAACACGCACAAACAAGCACACACACACACACACACACACACAAACACACACACACACACACACACACAAACACAACAACAACAACAACAACAACAGCCAATTATTCCAAGGGAATTTTACTTTCCAGTCTAGACGTTGCAGTGTAGTTTGGAGTGTAGTTTGAATAAAGGGACGATGTTTGGAGTTGAGACAGACCTGGAGAAGACACTTAACACACTCAAAAGATCTTCAACTCCAGCCATACTCAAAAGACAATGAGATACAGTAACACACACTCACTTCAACACACATACACACTCAAACACACACCCACACACAGTCATGTCGAAGTAGCACACACAAACCCACACATAAACATGCTGTAGTAGTACACACACACACACACACACACAGACACACACACAGAAACACACACACACACATATACACACAATCACACCACAGGACACACAAGTCACTTTGTGGGCCTCTATTCGAGGCCGTTCTAGAACAATGGAGAAAGAGGAGCCAACTTAAGAGAGGGAAGCTAAAATAGATCAGAGAAATTAGAAGCGTTCCGCTCGGATGGGCGGCTGTCACTGTGGCACTGTACGACTCGATGTAGACTTGAATGTGTGTGTGTGTGTGTGTGTGTGTGAGAGAGTGTGTGTGTGTGTGTGTGTGTGTGCGTGTGTTTGAGTTGTAAGACGAAGCAACGTCTGAGCAGAGGAAAGGCGGTTGACAGGCAATTACATTTCCGTGGGGGCTTTAAAACACATCACAAGGGGGGGATTTAAACAATTACAAAAAGCTCCAGCAACCTGCCAGACACACTGCAGCTGTGGATTTATGATTTAGCCTCAGAATGAAAACTATTAGAGAGAGAGAGAGAGAGACAGACTGCGAGAGAGAGAGACAGAGAGACATACACAAAGAGAAAGAGAGAGAGAGAAAGAGAGAGAGAAAGAGAAAGATAGACAGAGAGAGAGAGAAACACAGGGAGAAAGACACAGCGAGAGAGAGACAGACAGAGAGAGAGACATAACGAGAGGGAGACAAACGAGAGAGACAAAGAGACAGGAAAAGAGAGATAGAGAAAAAGAGAGAGAGAGAGACATAGACAGAGAGAGAGAGAGAGAGAGAGAGAGATAGGGAGAAAGACAGAGAGAGAGAGACATGGCTGGAGAGAGACACAGAGAGAGAGAGAGAGAGATGATCACCTACCTCTTCAATATTCACGGTAGTAGTAGAAGTCAACATAGTCAAAGAAAAAAAACTGTCAAAATACGAAACAATAAATAAAGATAATCAGAACCCACTTAACTTCTCAATTTTTGAACAAGAGGCAGAGTAAAAACAAAAGGCACCTAAAAGGTAATAAAATAAAAAATAAAAAAACAAATGGCATTCCAAATAAGATGCTAAAAGAAAGAAGAGGGAATTGTCCCATTTGAGTCAATCTTGATCGTGAGTCAGGTTATTTGAGTTTGGGGACAAAGGTGTTGTGACAGCTATCAATAAAGATGAACGCAGATTTGACTCTTAAAACCACAATGGTATCTGTGTAAACAGCAGAACCGTGAAGTCATGAAAGGAGTATTTCTATGACTAACAACCAATAAGGTTATCAGACTGGATTTCCCACGGCCCGCAGACTTAGTACCTCAACTAAATCCAAAATCCACTCCTCCTTTGTTGTTCTTTCAGAACACATTTGATTCCAATTCGCACAGTTACATACTGGGGTACAGGTGGCCACACCCACTACAGCGTTAAATGAATATGTACTAGGACTATGCAATGAAGAGGGAAACCCAAAAACAGACAGGCTGACAGAGGTCTGTTGACTCAGTGCTGTTGACTCTGTTGAATATTCATGTGAAATCACAGTCAAATTTCCAACTGAAAACTGTCCACACCACACCACACCATTCTCCTGAACAGCAAGGTAACGATTCAAGTCTTTTAGGATGTGCCGGTCATGCAGCCCATCGACCTCCGAGGTAGGACGGATTGAACATACTGCATAAGCAATGTGAGATCAGGACAACGGCACTTCATATGTCCAAAACATTTAGTTTAGGTTTTTAAACACATGATTCACTGAAATTAGGCACTGCAACAGATGCTTTTTTTTATTCCATCACAGAAAAACTCCAATTTGACTTACAGATCTGGACATGTTCAAAACCTTTCAAATCAGCTATCAAACCAAATAATACTCTGGTTGTGAAGTATTTTTACCACAATAATAAAAATATATGAAAAATGTGTGACCCTCTCCTGGAACCATCACCTTATCGTGGTGGGAAGGTTTGTGTGTCCCTATGAACCTGAGGGCTATGTTGTCTGGAACCTTATGTTCCTGGTAGGGCCTCCCTTGGCAAATTGGTCTCAGGCGAGGGGCCGGACTAAGAATGGTTCAAACAAC
>JAVQJS010136163.1:0-16511 GCA_036024795.1 Galaxias rostratus | reverse complement strand
AGCTTTAGCTAATTCAGGGTGAGGCAATTTTCGGGATTTTTGAAAACAACGAAAGGCGAAAAAACAGGGTTTTTTTTCTGCAACAAACACACCAACTTAAAAAGTTCACAACTTAACTTAGGAAGATCAGAGCAGGTTGAACCAAATTGCTTTTTCTCCCCCTTCACTTGGTGAAACAAATAAGTGGTAGTTAAACATATTTGGAGCTTTAGCTAATTCAGGGTGAGCCACTTTTTGGGATTATTGAAAACACCAAAATGCGAAAAAAACAGGGTTTTGTTTTGCAACAACCAAATCAAATTTAAAAGTCCAAAACTTCACTCAAGAAGATCAGAGAAGGTTGAAACAAATTGTTTTATCTTCCCTTTCACTTGGTGAAACAAATAAGTGGGAGTTAAACATATTTGGAGCTTTTGCTAATTCAGGGTGAGCCAATTTTCGGGATTTTTGAAAAAAACAAAATGCGAAAAAACAGGGTTTTGCTCTGCAACAACTACAGCAACTTTAAAAGTTCACAACTTCCCTCAAGAAGATCCGAGAAGGTTGAAACAAATTGTTTTTCTCACCCTTCATTTGGTGAAACAAATTAGTTGTGGATAAACATATTTGGAGCTTTAGCTAATTGTCCGGATTTTTTAAAAACCGAAATGCGATAAAAACAGGGTTTTGTTCTGCAACAACCAAACCACAATAGCAGTCATCAGAAAACTTCTAAAGGTGGCAGGTTGATATGTTATGTGTGAAGTCAGCAGTGTAGAGGGTGAAAAGAAACGGCCCCAGAATCGTTCCCTGGGGGGCACCTATGCTGCACATAATTGTTTCAGAATGACACTCCCTGGTCCTCACATACTGTGGACGGTTGATGAGGTGGTGACCCACACCTGAGCATGGGCTGGATGGTGTTAAAGGCATTGGAGAAATAAAAAAAAAACATGATTCTGACCGTGCTCCCAGTCATTTCCAGGTAATAGAAGGATCTCTGCATCAGGTAGATGGCAGCATAATAACCCCAATACCAGGTTGATAGGCAAACTGCAGCTAGTCCATTAATGGTTTTACAAGGGTTCTGAAGATGGCCATGAACCAGTCTTTTTCGGGTCTTTTTCGGCTGCAATGTCAGCTCCACTGGCCTGCTACTGTTCAAGTCTTTGGGGTGGTGGGTCTTTGGCACAGGTACCACACAAGTTGTTTTCCACAGCTGTGGTACCCTCCCGACCATATGGAGGACTGACCATCTCACCATTTGACATCAGACCATCACATTCTGATGAAAACAGTCTACTAGTATTTTTTATGGGAAATCAGGTTGTAGGAAACATAAGTCCTTGGTCAGTGAACCCTTTGCAGAGGCCAACTACCCTATAAGGGCCAGTGAAGAGAGATGAAGGCATTCACAGAGTGGGCCTCATTCACCAACCATTGTTTAAAGTTTTCTTCTAAAAACACACTAACAAAGTTTTTCATAAAGATTTTGACATTTGGTAATGTTTTTTATGTGTGATTTGTTTCATTTCCTTCTACGTTTTTGGCCTGTCACCCACATGCAAACCTTTAAGGGTACTAAAACAAATAGTTTTAAACTTTCCAAAGTGAAGATTTTTTTAACTGGTTTCTGTGGATCTGTGTGAACATGTTAAATGGAGCGTTTAGAAACGATGGCGTCCCAGCTCAGTCTGCTCATGCCCATTGACCTGGCTTAATTGTTATTTTCTAGTGAGGTATGGTTTCATTTTAGGAATAGTCAGTCATTTTGATGTTGATTTATCCATATAGTGTTTACTGATGGACCTGCTTAGGGGTTTTTATATTTGTTTTTACCTGATAAGTGAGCTGATATTGCACAATGCCTGGATTTGCGTGAACTTATGATTAACTACTATATTAGCTTTGATCTAGATATAGAGGGTGAATACAGTGTTTCCCTGATAGTTATTCAACTGATGGGACATTGGTGATGTTTCTTTACAGTTACTTGCAAAATAACATGCTTTTATGAGGACATAAATTGGTGAATCTTTTGCCGTATACTGATCGTAATTAAGTGGGTACTGAAAACAAACTTAAGCCACCAAACACTTGACACCAAGAAGAAAAATGGTTTATTGGAGCAGGAAAACATCATTAAATTTTTTTGTTTCAATAGTTGTATTCATTAAAGTGTAATTTCCTAGGAAAGGTTCTCATCACAGAATTTAACCCCAGTTACAGAACATATAGAAGAGAGAGAGTGTAGCTTCAGAAGAATCATCTCTATTTGGACCACACCTCGGCATCAGACGAGATGGCAATGAAACCCTGGAAAGATTAGGTACCAAAGAACATAGTCACAGAACAGCAAGTATCTTTGGATGTCATGGCATGCTAAAAAAAACATGATTGTTGTGTAGATGTGTGGGACAGACACCAAACCTAACCTTTTCGAACTCCAGAACAGGGTTGACCAAATGAGCGTGTTGCATGCTGGGTAGATCAATGCCTTTTGCTAGTTTGGCTTCACATATAGTTAAGCATATTAATCAATCATGCAAATTAAATTAGGAGTCTATACTGAGATTTCCTATTTTTAACCTTGATTTTTGGTACAATTTTCAATATTAATCCGTCATTATTTCAGTTTACTTTCATCCTACCTGAAAACGATTAGAATCTTATTTTTTTAACTCATGATCTTAATTTTCAATCCAACAGGCCAATCAAATGCTTACCATTAACGTTAGCTATAACTGCCATGTTTAGCCCAGTTTTGATAAAATTCTCCAGAGCAGCAGTCTGAAAATATAATGAACACAAAATCATGTGTTTCTGTTTTGACACTAGTATAAATGATATTATCTCAGATGAAACCCATTTTAGTAAGTCTGTCTTGCATATCAACATGTTCAGTAAACGTCGGAATAGATGCATACCTGAAAGGGTTCCACCTCAGTTGAAATCAGTGTAAGTGTAAAACTATAAAAAAATCAAAGTTAATAAAGTCAGAAATACAATAATAATGTGGTTCAAAATACAATTGAAAGTAATTTTCTCACTTTTCCATATTTATTGAGCCTTTGAGCTTGCCATCTGAGATAAGTATTTTTCCACTGAAGATGGAATCCTGAAAGAGATCACATGTTGCTAAGAGCACAGTGGGAGTGTGATTACTTGTTCTTTGGAACAATTTAGGTTAGTATTATTTTTGTCATGTTAGACTTTTGCCATAGTTTATTTTCCCCCATATACACTTCGGTGTTGTTTTTCTGTGCCCACTCAAATGTCTCAAATTTATTGGAATGTATCATACTAATTGTAATAACAATTGTCATTAAATGGTCATTTTGCTTATCTGCATTGCACTAGAAAGATACCATATATTGTATACTACATCACACCCGAAAGTTATTTAAAAACTACTCACAGCATTGAGTTGAAACAGTGGAGCTAGTGTTTTGTTTGGTTGAAGGGCAAACGCCTTGATAGAACCATGGAAGCCAAGATATAATAACCCGGGGAAAAAGGAGAACATTGGAGCTTCTCTTGCATACACCTGAAGCTCCATCAACATGTCAGGGAACAGTTTAGGAAGCTAGAGTTGAGAAGGGAAATGATTTAGCTTTGTTGCATGTACTATCTATCAGTGGGGGACAGTAACAACGGACATGTAATTTATTTAAGTACCCCTTTCAAGTATCTCTACTTTACTCAACTGTTTCTATTTCAAGAAGAATACACTTTCACTCTAAAACATTTTTGACTCTACTACTTTGGTTGTTTCTTGTTACTTTGATGTGGGGTAAATTTATCAAAAAGATCCTTTATGTTATACAACATACTTTCGTACTGAAGCCTATCAATTAAGACGCTGTTCGCGTTTTCATCGGCTCACAACATTAATTTGAACCATATATGTTTTCTATCAAGATAAATTGATACACAAGAGAGCCTGATAATCTGCAATTTTCTACAACAGTCAGAAACTTCATCCTATGCCCCTTTCTTCACCTGGACTCTAATCTTCAGTAGAAAAAATGGCAGAAATAAAACTTGAGGGTGGACATTCTGATACACAATGGCTAATAGGACACAATTAAGGGTTACACACACACACACACACACACACACACACACACACACACACACACACACACACACACAGCTGACTATTACTTTAGTGACTATAACTTTATTTTTAATAATGAACGCACCTTTTTAGAGATAGATAATCTAGTAGATAATCGAGATAATAGTAGATAATCGAGATAATCTAATAGAAATTCCTTTTTAGAAATTCCTTTTGCACTTTCTATTATGTTTGCCATGTCACCAACCCCTCATAAACAGAACTTTAATAAGTGTTCATTGGAAAAATCGGAATCACTTCATCCCCTTAGGGAATTCGAATTGTCTCATTAATCCCTATGTACAATACATCCCATTTAACCAGAGGGCAGATGTTTGGTTGATATGTGTTTTTTCGACAATGCAAAATCCAAATAGTAGCTCGCTGACATGGGGTTGGGTGGCTTCGATTTCTCTATAGCAGGCTAGGCTTTATGCTGCTTTAGCAAGGGTAATCATGGCAGAATTCATGGCTTCTCAGACCACCCTCTATGGCTTCTTTTGAAGTCTGTAACACTAAGCAATGGTGTCTAATGCTTACGTTTGAACCTGAATAATTGACTAAAAAGACAGACATAGTGTCTTAAAATTATTTTGTGGTTCTAGCTTTGAAAAGTGACCTTCAAAAATCCCAAAATAATTTTTAATTAATTTGAAAGCTGTCTTTTGTTTGTCAAATCAGAGTTAACGGTCAGCATGTTGTTATGCGATCCATGTTGTATAATACAATTTAATTAAGCACTGCAATTGCTTTGAATATGTTTCTTGAAACAGATATTGGTATATAAATGACAAATTTCCTTTGTGCTTGGTACCCCATTTATCTTTGATTATAGTGAATCATCGTCAGCAGGTCTTTTGAGCCTCTCGAAGAAAGTACTCTCTGTTTGCAAACTAGACTAGGGGTCTCTATAATAGCTACACTTTGAAGTGACATTAACATGCAATTTAAACAGAATAATTTACCTGAGGGATCAGGACCCGAAAATAGCTTGTGTTGAGGTGGAAAGGAGAGCCAGAGGGAATCTAAGGGCAGAATGAACAGTTGTCATGGTTGCATCTGTTTGTTAATTTGTTTGTTTGTTGGTCCTAAGCAATACAAACAGATGCAAAAATACTTAGACGTCGGAAAGATCAACAGTTATAGGCTTTAAACAGTTTTTAACGATCACTTTGACACTAATTTGAATACATTTTGGTCGTTTTTCAAAATGCTCAACGTGATTTGATTTCAGTGTTTTTTCCTCGTCTTAAAAAGTTCTTATTAGAATCTTACTATCACTAAAAATCCTGATAAAAATAAAAGTGTTGCAATACCCCTCACACAGCGCTTTATTAAGACTGATTAACAATAGTATATATTAAGATCATGCAATTTCCAGATTCAATAAATCAGAACCCAAATGTGAAACATGAACTACATTATCTATGGAAGTAGTATTTTTATCACCATTTCTTATTAGAAACGGCTTCTATGGTCTCACGTGTCACTGTTCTAGACAACGTTCACAGGTTTGACCGTATGTAATGTACATGCACTGCTTTTGCAAAACTGACAACTTGTTACTGATGATTGATTTCACGTGTAGCGCACACGTTTCAATAAAGTAGTGCCGAAGTGATTGTCTAAAAAAAAACTGTACATGAATGAATAACTGAAAGAATTTCAACAAGATCTTTGATCAGTCCTGACTCTTACCATGCTATCATTGATCAGGGCATTCATCAGTCCAGCAGAGTAGTATCCATAAGAGGCAGAGTTGAGAGTGAACTCAGACAGCCCTAACGTAAGCATGTAACCCTCGTTTTGGTGCAGCTCAAATGGCTGGGCTGTGAATGGAGGATCTTCTTTATAGAATAACTCTCCCTTGAAAGTAAAAATTGCTTTGTATAAATTACAAATATTGATTGAGTCACGTGAATTTGTGTGAATTTGTGAAATATCATGTAGAAATCTGAGTGATGAGTGGAATGCCTCACCTTAAGATCCAGACCCAGACTTGATGCATTCACTAGAGGTGGGTTAACAAGTGGAATCTCCAAAAGAAGTGCTTTGTCCACCTGAAATGTAACTTTTGAAGAACATAAAAAAGTATTTTCTTATAATTATATGACATACATATAAATGTATCATAGGATTTTATGATGAGCACTTGGTTTTACTTTAGTTTCAACCCTTTTGCAAGTGAGCTTTCAATTATTAAAGTTGGGTTAGTGGGCAATTAAATTAATAATAATTTGACTGTAGAAATAAATATATTAAATACAGCCCTGGGAGTTAAGTAGAACTGCATAGAGACATTCTTATGTTGCTTTCTAATTCAACCAGTGGAATCCTACAAACGCACAAGTATACGCCCACCAGTGTGGGTCTATCCCAACAAAAGAAGTCCACTTAATCACATTATTTCTATAAGACCAGACCCATGTACGTTTTTTTTTTTGAAACAAATCTATTAACATTGTAGATGTTTTTGTTCAAGGTCTCCCGCATATTTTATAGATAACCATAATACTTTAAATATTTTCCAACTCATTATATACTATACTTAAATGCAATACCATTCATCGCTTGCAGGTATTCCTCCAATTTTGCAACATGGCCCTTAACAGCTTGGCAGATCTAGATGTGTGTTATGGGTTCATTCCATTCACAGTGATAAGAGAGATAGACAATGAATTAGTTACGATTATTTGACATTTCTCTTGTTGCAAAAACATATTTATAGTAAGATGTATAGTAAGAGGGCAAGCAATGCATAAACTGAAAATACATAGGTATACTCACTCTGTCAGTAATTTCCTGCTTAATGCGTCCTTGAAAATGCTTTACAAATGGCTTGAAGATCCAACTAATGATGAGAAAGGCAAAAATGTTTAGCCATTTTAAATTTTGAAGTTTACGTCTTTTTCACTTCAGATCCCTCTTCAAGTTACCTGGCCCCACCATGGAAGTGTATCCTGGCTTCTTCTATGTCAGCGTGGCAGTCCAAGCTGGTGATGGACAACCGTCCGTCATGGTCGCTCCACACTTGGACTTCAGAGCTTACATCCATGTTAAAAATGGCCATTGTAAACCAGCCATTATCATGTCTGTAAGCACATGTTGGAAGTAATGCATGTACAATTTTAAGTTAAAGGTCTCAATTTACAATCAATCAATAACTGTCATCGTGTGTGTGAAGAAATTTAGATAAAATTAGCTAACCTCATCTAAACTGCTGGCGCGTTTTAGGCGTGGCCCGGCTGCTGCCGAAGAACGCAAGCCCAACTGTACTCATCTGTTGAACTGCTTGGGGCATATATTTGCCTGTGGCATATATCTGTCTGTGCTCCAGGTCTGCAGCCTCCCCCTTCTCCCATTCATTCATATGCACTCCCAATTGGTTATTGCTTTAAATGCATAATTGATTAAACGGACTATACTTGGCTAAATGTATCTTTGCATTTACAAAAATTTAAGCATGTCAACAAGTGGATAGGCCTTCTTTTTAAAGTAAGCCTAATTGATCCTGTCTTGATTTACTTTAACGGTGCCAACTTCCGACAATAATGAATACCACCGACACTACACCATGGGCCTATGCAGTGGGCCAAACACTTAACATTACACCCTTGTTTTACTGCTTTGACTGATAGGTTGCCCTATGCTGCAGGCCAACAACCTTACAGGCACATAGATCCATGAAAACCAGTGAATGTGAATGCACTGTTCCTCTTTCGGTTCCTCTTTGTGAATATAGGTTTCAAAAAGCATTCAAAACACAATACTTTTCACACATTGCTGAATACATGTTATCAAATTATACATTACATTCAACTTTTTTGAAAAAAAAAGAAATTATTATTATCAGAGAGTGTTTAAACCTGCAAAAATGATTTGCCAACATGTAATTTTTCTGAAGACTACAGACTTTGAGAGAGTTTGGTGACTCACATCACTCCATATTTTGTGTTCCATTTGCCTCCTACAGCAATACTGAGGCCTGAGATGCCTGCTTTGAATCCTGTGATTTCTTCATCGAACTCAACCATGGGTTCTGGAACATCACACTGACTCACGGTCATGCTGAGGTGCGCCAAGAAAAGATAAATTGTTTTAAAGTGATTGTACTTTCAAGGCTCTAATGATCATTTTACAATCCAAACTTAAAGTTAACGCTGTTGGACTTCAATTAATTAATTACAACAGCCAGAAGGAACTGAAAGTAAAACAAACAAACAAATAAATGCCCTACCTACTGAATGTGTACTCCACATTCCCCAACAAACCAAGGCTGACAACACCCTCCACCTGAGGTAGGGACTTGCCTTCTATTTTTTCTTGTATCCATCCAGATCCAATGTGCTTCCCTACACATCAGCATAACAGTGTGATGGCAATAGCGAGTTTGGTTTGCATTTTACAAAGTGTTTGCGCACAGTGTTTGCATTTCAAATTTGTATTATGAATGTGGACATTAAAACTAATGACACCACTCCATTTTCCATACCATATTGAAGTCCTTTGTTTGTCAGAATGAGCTTTATTGCAGGGTTTTGTCCATATGAAGTCTGGATGGTGAGGGTAAGCAGTAATACCATGAATGACCACATTTTTGCTGCTTTGTTAAGATTTAACTGCTGACCTGTAACATTTCACACAAAAAAGACAAAATGTACCTGAAAATTAAATGTGAGTTACCATACTATTGTGATGCCTTACATTCTATGACATGTAACATTATCTTGTGTGTTTAGAAAGGTGCCTATGAATTAAATGTATTGTTATTAATCAAATTTGGGGGGACATTTCGGGTACTTTGACTGTTCTAGATAAAATCAGAATATTAATCTCATGTCTCAATTTAAAAAATGTTTTCATTATTAGTATTTATGGCAGGTTTTGAATAATTGAATAAGATTAAAGTAATCCACCACAATTTAATAACAATAATAAATAAACAAGTTTTATGTTATTACCTGAGAGAGATGCTTGGTTTTTGGTTGAATCTTGAGTCTAAGTGAAACCAGAGCGGTTCCCCTTATAAGATGGATATAGAATGGCTTCCGGGTTCAAAGTGAACTGAAACTAATGCCGAGTATGACATGGGCGGAGGTGACAGAAAGTCCGTTTTTTGTACTGTAAAAAGATGTATGACTAGTAAAACAGGAACAGTCTTATTGTTGATCACACGATCTGCGGTTTTCACATGAGGAAAAACCTTCCTGCCAGGAGGAGTATTGGCTAGTTGATGTATCTATATTTTAATTTAGAGTCTTTGTCAAAAAAGATAGGAGTGAAATACTGCCACTGGAAAATTATAAAATATCACAAATCAATTATAGCCTAAACCCTTAACCGCAATAACAAATGTGCGTCTTCAGTTCTAGCCACTAACTAAAAGTATGCTTAGTAAATTGTGTGCGTGAAAAATGTAGTATTTTTCCTTCAAAAAAGTTTTGTTTTCTTATTTAATTCAAACTGGTTTTACTGCAGGCTGCTTAATTTCATTTCCAGGCGCATCATTAGCCAAATGTTCTCTGGTGCTAAATGTTAGATTATGTAAAACCATCATCCTTTGTCTGTTTTTTTGTTGCTGTTAACGTAATGGCAAAAATAATCTGACCCTGTTTTGTGCTGTTGTTAATCTGTAGGCTAACATTCACATGTGCTGCAAAATGTAAATCATTGGCATGATTTTCGTTAAGTACCGAACTAACGTGAAAGTTACCGTACCATGGTAGAATTATTTCAAAGAAAATCTTGCACATTAGGCACATTACAAAAACCAAATTAGTATCCATGTGTATATCTACCTATATAAATGTTTGACCATTTACAGTTAATGGCCATTCTAAATGAATCATAAATAAGTACTTTAATAAATAATTTATTACTGTATTGTTATATGAACTGTACTTACATTGACTATGACTTACACATTGTGCTTGCATGTTGGTCATAGGCCTAGGCCCTAGACTAATCTTTTTAATATCGGTCTTCCATATCGTAGTTTGGGGTAAAAAGACATAAAATCTTCAAACATAAAATAACAGATTTATTATCTTATTTCAACGGACACTCTTTTCTCACACATTTTAGATTTTTTCCACTTAAGGTACAATAGACACGTTTTACGTTAATTAAGACTATACTGTCAGACAAACACTTTTCAGAACATGTTAAGGACAAACTTTGCTTGCACTTTGAATTCACATCATTCAACATTTGAACACTAAATAGATGCTCTGACATCACTATAGGCTCACAGTTAAAAAAAATAAAATGTTTCGATTAAACACCTACACATTGCACTCAGTAGAATGCGACACACTTTCTCTGTTTACACAACTTCGAGAAACAGCAGCTCAAAAGCATATCATGGAATATTGCCATTGATCATCTTTACACATAGTCCCGTTTTGTTCACTATATAGGCCTGTATACACACTTGAAAAACCCACGTTGATAATAACATAATGTCAGCAGAATTGAAGACGTTGCACTTTACATTTCCTAAAATGAGGTGTCTCCAAAAATGCCTCCGATGTCATACAATATATGCGTGTAAAGTCAATTATTGCACGTTATCACAAAGGCAAAATAAAAAATACAGTATGACATTGAATCGTCTTGAGGATGCGTACTGGTGTTTTTCATAATTGCGCCAGAGAACTGCCTGCCACTTCGTGTCACCAACGAAGACTATAGATGTTATTTAGAAGTTCTTAGTCGTGAAGATTATATCTGTAGGCCTCGATGAGCCCTTCAACCGAATGAATAAAGCCAGATATGCTGCATATGCCCCCAATAACGAAAATCGCAACGTCAAAGAACACATGGTGCCATAACAGTTTTCTCCAAAGAAGTTTTAAGTGGAAAAGGCTCGGGAGAAGAAAGCACAACCCCGCACCAGTAAGGCTCCCTGTTAGACCCATGAGAAGTGCAAAGTGGGGCACAAAGATGGCCATGAGCAACGTGAAGACTACCAGGCCGCACCGCAGACCCAGACCCCACGACTTCAACCTCCCACCTGGGCCATAGCAGTCAGGGAAGATCGCCCTCCCGCCTTCCTGGAACATAGATTTTTCCAAGACCTCAACTGCAGCGAAGAATGGAAGGGGATATGATAGCAAGGCTTTTGCAACTAGAAATACGTTTACCACCGCTCTAATCGTCGATGGCAGGTTATCAGTGATGACCTCTTGGGTTGCGTCCGCCCAGGTCAGATAGGCCACCAAGGCAAAGAGGCCCTTTAGAATGCAAGCAGAAATATGGGTCCAGTCCATCATGCAATGGAATTCACTAGGCTTAGCCATGTTGCCTTCCAATGATGGAAGGAAGATCTGAGACGTGTAGCTGAACACGATTATCCCGATCGAGATTGGAAACTTCTTGACATCGATGTAGAATTTAACTTTATCCCAGGCCCAATCGCGCGCCCTGGAGAGGCAGTAGGCTATCACGAGTATGTTGATGAGAATGTGCGCAATGGTACAGAGCAAGCTGAATTTGGACACAGATTTAAGGTTCCTTAGAAACGCGCACGGAAGCAACGCGGCCGTTGCGACCACTGACCAAGCTTTCTGTGAGACGGGTAAACTCGGAAAACTATTATACATCAAGTTACCGCTCACCACTACATACAAAATGCAAGTCATAACGAGCTCAATGATCTGGGCCACATTAACTATGTGTCCACCCAAAGTTGGGAACCTGGGCGCACAGCATGCATTGGCAATATCCACGTAGGAATCTCTGACACGCACCAGTACTCCATCCTCGTTTTCCTCGTAAAGACAAGCGATTAGGATTTTTCCAGTGTAACAGCAAACTACGGCCGCAAAGATAATAAGGAACAATCCAAGGTATCCACCATGGAGAATTGCGTATGGTAGGCCGAGGACGAACATCCCCTGTGGGCATACAAAATGTTAGACTGCGCGTTAGCGACATGCATGTAATACAATGATTCACATACGGTTTTGAATTTTTTTAAAATACATCTACAAATTTGCAATGTTTACCAAAACATTTGGTTATTCGTTAAACTGTTATATTAGGGCGTATAAAACACGTGGGCCAAACAATTTTTTACGGTTAAGTCCATCTTTATTGTCACGTCCAATTTGTAGACCATAAGTGCAGACAAAATGTACATTCTCTGAAAGGCTTTGAAAAATGTAATCAGGACAAAACTAAGGATCTTAATGTACTCTTGATATATCAGGCCTACAGTTAAAATTCAAAGAGAAGATATGGAGACCATTGAGATAACTATAACAGCTACACTAAATAACCTTATGCGATTAAATAAACAAAATTATTGGGCTTTATCTAATGAAAGTACAATTGTGTTCGTTTTCCATTTTAATAACGTATGGGCCTATACATCTAATTGAGCAGCGACTCAAAGCATTTGCAACTCGAAAGAATGTATATATTTTGATGCACATTTGATCAAATATTTGATGCTTGATGTCACTTCGTATTTTTGTTTTGGCCTAAATCTGCCCCTCGCTTGATTGTTGCGTAAATTGCTCCATCAACATTTTAGGTATAATTGTTGATATATTGTGTATACCTGAATAGCATTGGTGACGTTCCAACCTGCATCCCACGACGTTATTTTTGGTTTGTCCTCGACCAACTCCTTACATGCAGCTATGTCTTTGAACGATGTGGACGAACGTGGGCCACTGCCATCTCTTTGGTAGTGACTGTCGCCATCCATCATTCCATCTCCGTCGATCTCGCCACTTTCCTCATTTCCAGCCCCCTCAAGGGTGCCCATTTGCATTCCTTGCCTGTAGTCATAATCCAGGTCATCACAATCTGCAAACCCCAATCCCTCGTCATCCGTTGCAGCTTGAAAACCGAGTCTTGCGAACACCCCGCTGACCTTGGCCTGAGATTTGTTAGTGACTGTGTGTGCCACATTAGTAAGCTTGTTTGAAATTTTGTGTCGAATTAAGTGTGCCATTTTTATGTTAATTCCTTTTCCAAGGAAAATTAATCTTGTCAACCCAAATTATGGAATCTATAGGATAAATGCAAGCAAAAATGTATCTATTATTTTTTTAATGTTATTGCCATAAAATCATGCCTGTTTCCTCGACGTTGCGACGTTGTCCTTGATCTGATGCCCAACCGTTAAAGTCCATCCACTTAGATTTCAGTCAACTGCTTTTTCTAATTGTCCATGTCATTCTTACATTCTTTCAAAATACATGACAGATCTCTTTAAGAAATTGATGAATTGAGTTTGTTTTAAAACAACAACTAAAAGTTTCCAGCTCGCCACCTCTCAATATAGAACGAGAATTGGTCAAATGAACGTAAACCAAGAGCAGCGTAAAGTGTGTCTCATAACGGGGCCAGGCACTTGTGCGTTGTCAGTGTAACGACAGAGAGAGAGACGGGGAGAGAGAGAGAGAGAGAGAGAGAGAGAGAAAGAGAGAGAGAGAGATAGAGAGAGAGAGAGAGAGAGAGAGAGAGAGAGAGAGAGAGAGAGAGATTACATTAATATTGGACTTTTCAATGCAGGTAGAATTTACCCTTGTTTTAGTAGATTTAACTAGAACTGTCACTTGGGCTATTATTATATTTACAGTTCATTTAATCCATAATTTGCTAAATTGAGCATGCACCGAATGTAGCCGTCTGTTCAGACATTGGATCACAATTTCATTTGTTCATGTAGTTGAACCTAGGTAACCAATACAAATGCAAACCATGCACGTAAAGTGCATTACAATTTGATATTTTAATTTGCTTTTCTCGTTAACAGGATTTTAAAGAGGAAACGGATTTGCAGGATATTTTTTATGTGATTGTTTAAAATCAGCCTATAGGAATACGCTTTTGTTAATTTAGATTTTTCAGTATCAAAGAATGTTTCGTTTAAATGTAATTTGCCGTGATGAATAAACAAACCACATTGTCTGTGTCCTGTGTCATCCCTATGCAATTGGCCAAAATGTCCGAAATACGATCTACAGGATTTGCAAACACATAAGGTAATTCATGTGTAGTGGAGGCTCGAATAGTCAACATTGTTCTAATAACGCAGTCATTTAACAAACTGCAAATTGTTAATCAGACCATGTAGGAAGACTACAACTATATTTTCCACTGAGGCCTATATTTGTATTCCGACATTCAAATATACCAATCTGGCAACAGATTATGAAGAAATTGATTATGAAAAGGGCTCATCGACTGTTATGTCCCACTTATCCCCTGTACCATTTTTTCACTACTTCTGTAATATTCAATGCAAAATTATAATAATTCAATTGTAAATCTATGATATATGCTAGAGTAACCCTAACTTGTTTAAGGTGCCTGGGAAACAACAAAAAAAAAACTAAAATGTGAATTAAGACAAATTATAGTCTAAATTTAGCCAAAACCCCGTGGACTAAGAAAGTTTCACGTATTTTCATGCTTGGCTTGGGCTGCTTTGCCAGCTGCCATTTCTGTTAAAACATGCACATTATATATTTGTGTAAATGCGTGTACTTGTTTGAATGCGCCCACGCACCTGAGTGTGTGCAGATACATACATGTTCATTCACGTATGGGTCACCAATGCCCGTGAGTAGTGATGTGAGAGTGTTTTAATGTGTGTCCTGAGCGTAGGCATGCGCGTGCGTGATGGGTAATGGTAAGGGAAAAATATTCCCCAGAGATTCCTTGGGGCATCTCAGTGACTAAGCCACCCTCCCCCATCATGCTGCTGGGACAGAGGATATGCTGCAAATGTCACGCAGCCACACACACACTTGATACATTTGTGAATCTTTCTCTGTATATGTGCGGATCTTTATTTTATTTCATTGACACAAAGCATGAATTATGTCTGCGCATTGTACATTGGAAATTATTTTGTATTAATTTGTAACTATTGGGAATGATCTATTTCAAGTCCACTGCTATAAAGAGTCTTGAGCACCTTATTTTACCATTACGTACATGGCTGCATTCAGTTATTAAACTCAAATAGGTTTCTCTGTCTTTGCTCACAGCATAATGCCCCTTTCATGCCGCCATCCCAACGTATGGGGATGGTAGAAGTGATTAGCCTGACCTGTTTTTTTTAGGCCAGACTTGCTGCATTGAGTTTATTTCGGACTTAGGCCCGAAAATATTTTTTGTCTCTATAGTACAGTCAATTAAGTTTGGTTTGGCAAATTCCAGACAAACTATCCCTGACCAAAACCATTCTTGCTTTTTTGAGTTTGTCCATATAGGACTAGCACTTGGAAGATTCCTGGCCATTTAGATCTTATTTTAGCACACAAAAAGAGGCTTAATGTAGCCTATTCCTTTCAAAATTTTATAAAGTTCACATTCATGTCTGAATCTTTTGTCTGTAATGCTCCAATTGATGTACAAATGATAGCAAGTGGAGTCTGAATACATCCATCCATCCATCTATTAGTTATACTGCTTATCCTATAAAGGGTCACGGGGAGTCTGAACACATACCAAAACAACATTTTGGTTTAAATGAAGATTTATATTCCTTTTGACAGTAAATTTTGTGCATTTTGTTTTCATATTCTCATTTTGGGTTACTATGAATATACCAATTGGCAAAATTTTAATCACAAATTACATCTAAACACACCCAGATGGGCAAAATCTGGGGGTTTAAATTATTCTGTATAAAATCCCTGCATGTTTTTTAATTAATAATTGCTAATTTATATCTAAGTATGTATCACAGTGGATTTCATGTGTTGCCCAAAATCGTACTGACCGATGAGGGCTTTCTTTTTTTACCAACAGTATTTTATTGTTTTCACTGAGCTGTAAGAAAATGCAGTTGAAATGGAAATGAAATGCCAAATTCTCCTTGTATTTTGCTCACATTGTTCTCTCCCTTTTTACTACCAAAAAAGATCTCAGGCAGCCTTCTCTGACCTGGCATTAAAATTGGTTACTGTGACAACCAATTTAGCTTTTAGAGTCTACAAAGCAAAGGATTAATCAGCTAAGATTTGAGCTGACAGTGTGAGTGAATGGCAGGGGAAGATATGGAGGGGCTTATAGCTCTGCTACCAGCGCTGCTGCTCTGACTGGGGGCAATAATCTCTGATAGTTGCCATGGCCACAATAATTGGGAGGTATAAGCAGATTTTTTGGAGACATACTGCAGTTTTTTTTTAATATTCTTCCTTGCCTTCTGAATGATATGCAATAGACACAGCTATACAACAATGGGAGAGAATGGAAATTTATAAGAACACTGACAAGGTAAAAGCACCACACAAGCACAAGTACACATTTGGTTACTGTCGGAACTCATGTCCACAAGGACTTCACACTGTGGAGAAAGTGAAAACGTGGGGACATGCACACGCGGGAAACACTGCTACGGATCCAACCCCCCCCCCCCCCACACACACACATTAATTTAGTC
>JAVQJS010136154.1:7500-28492 GCA_036024795.1 Galaxias rostratus | reverse complement strand
CACTATATTTGACTAAATCAACAATGTGATTAATATTGTTGCAACTTTCATTAGTCAGAAATCAACTAATTAGAGATGAGAGAAGTTTGGCATGTCCGTTAAAACCCTCACCAACTTTTATAGGTGCACCATTGAGAGCATCCTCACAGGTTGCATTACTGCCTGGTACGGCAGCTGCTCTGCTGCTGACCGCAAAGCCCTCCAGAGGGTGGTGAATGCAGCGGAGCGCATCATTGGCTATCATCTCCCCTCTGTGTAAGGCATCTACCACACACGATGCCTTAGGAAAGCACAGAAAATCATCAAAGACTGCAACCATCCAGGCTATGGTCTGTTCTCGCTGCTGCCGTCTGGTAGACGCTACCTGAGCATCCGGGCACGGACTACCAGACCCACAGTTTTTTTCCCCCAGGCCATCAAGCTTTTCAACGGTTACATTAACCCCAGGGATCACATTGATCACATGACTCTCAATACATGCTCACTCCCTATGTACCTTCAATGCGCATCATCACATCACAATCCTATGCACATATTCATCAACACTCTTGCACTTTATATATTTAAAATATTTTGTACTCCAATTTCCACTGTCCATATCCCCCATCTGTACATATGATGTATATCTTAGTTACTTTTATATTATTTATATTTCTGGTATGGATATTTTGGCTGTTCTACGTAGTTGCTGCCTGCCATGTCAAAATAATTTCTTTGCTCAGAATGATCCTGTATTATTCTGTGCATTTGACAAATAAAACACTTTGAACTTTGAAATCTGTAAACAAACGGTCAGGAAAAAAGGTAGGGTCAAAATTCTTGTCATTATCTGACAGAATAATTCAACCCCAGTTATCAAATTTAACATATGTGGTTTAAGGATCATATAAATTATTACTCTTTAATTAAAATCAAACTGACAATCCCATTTATATTCCTTCTTTACATGTCTTATATCACAATGTTTTCTTCCAATTGCAAAGGTGAGTACGATAAATAAATAGGATTATTTAATGAAAGGAGATGTTTCCTTTATGGCCTTGACAACATTAATTTTGTTAGACGCTACATGTGAGATGAACAAGTAAATATTTCTTGCCAAATTGCATTGCATTGCATTGTCTCTTCAAAAGTTGATTTATTTGACAACAATACCACAAAAATATGAACATGGCAATGCATCTATTTGGCTGAGACTGTGTCAGTGTACTGGTCCTAAACTAGTGTTTACAGTGTCTTTAAAAACAGATCAAAGTCTTCTAGCTTGGCAGTGGCCACCTCAGTGCAGAAGGTCTCATTGGGCAGGGAGACAAGGCGGTCCAGGGAAATGTAGTTTGGTTGGGCAGGGTCATACTGGGCCTTCTCCAGGTACTGGAGAAACAAATGCCTCTCTCTGATACGATGGTATCTGGAAATCAAAACCTGCAGTGGGGCAAGACATCACTGCATGTAACATTGTCCCTTGGTTAATATGACTAGACAACCAATGAGAAGGTCATCAGCATATACTAAGAGGTTATGTTTAATACTAAATTTCTTTGTCCGATTAACTAACAATTAATATAGGGAATAGCAGCTTAGAAAAGTATTTTTGTCAACACTATAGCATATTTATTCATGTGCACTGATCTAGTCAAATACAGGAATACAATAATAAGTATTTCAGTTTCTAACAATAGAGTAGTGCAATTTACCTGTGGAAACTTGACAATAAGGTGGTGGGGCACCATCATGGTGTTGTGGACGTAGTCAAATATTTGTGTCAGTTTCATTTTATTGGCAGTAAGGACTTTTGGAATGATTGTGACAATATGTTGAATATCATTCTCTTTAAAACCAAGCTCCAGTTTGCACACCTATATGGTATCGACAGATTAAAAAAATATATCAACAAACAAATACAAACATTTATAAAGTAAAGAAGAAAATATAAAGTATAAGGTAAAGTAAAGTTTAAAGTAAGAAAACAGTTTCTTACTTTTAGGTTCTCTTTCACAGGCTCTAAACTTCCACACAGAAGTCTTGGCAGGCGTTCAACAACATCTCTTGTCTAAAATAATATATATTTAAATGTTTAACATTATTTTAATGACAATATGATTGTGCTGACAACTATTTTAAGTAATACATTGTTAAACCCATCCTCAGCCCATTTACTGTTTAAATTTAGGATAATATATTTCTATGAGTTCTGACCTTGTGAGCACTGAGGCCCAACAGCTGCTGGTAGAATCCCAATCTGTTGTCCAGCCTCTTCACACTGAAGTTGAGAAGATACGGAGCTCTGGACGTCATAGAAGCAACAGACTCCAAGCTAAACTTCTTAGACCTTAAATACCCCACTCTTCCAGGAAAAAGTTCATATGTATCAACTAACATTCTTACATCATCTGAATTATGGTAAAATAATATACATTAAAAAAAATGGCATCCATTTACCTGGTCTGCAGGTTCTGCAGACTCTCTGTGAGGATAAAAGGGTTGTGAGTGATTATGTAGCCAAGTCGTGAATCATCCACTCCCAACTCCTTTAGGAACAAAAGCCTGGGGGCAACATCTTTCTGGAAGTCTAGCTTCAGTAGCATAGAGCCCACATTGGGTCTTTGCTCTAATTTCCATAAATTCACACCTGGAATCAGATTTAATAGTGAACAAGAGAACTAATGGCTAAATATGGAGAAGGTTGTAAGGTTTGGTGAGGGTACAAGATGGGATGCTTGAGATTACCAAGATGAAGTAACTTGCTGAGAGTCTCTGACTCATCGACATAGTCTCTAAGAGAAAAAGAGGCAGGAGGCAGAGAGGAAGGGACAATCAGTCTGATGGCCTCTTCGTCACTCATCACTTCAAAAGGAGAGAGTTGTGGCGCACTATTCAAATCTTCCCCAAAAAAAGGAAAGCAGAAAACATTTCATAAAGTAAATAGATACATGGGGATAGACCAGGTACTCATATCATCAATTATTTTGTCTAGCAACTCTCCTAAGTACACATACCAACATACTTCAGACCATCAGTTAAGTCCATTGCATTCCCTCGACTCTTTGGGAGAGGATTGTGGACTGTGGACAACTCAACACTGATTTGAGTTTGAATATTTTCTGTCTTGGCATGAGAGTCACTGTAATTACTCAGACCAGCCCAGTAGTTATGTCTTTTGTAAGTTTGGGTCTGTCTTTCAAGGATGGTGGAGGACACTGAAACACTGATATATTTGTGCAAGGATTTATGTCCAAGTGCTTTGGTGTAATATTTCAATGAGACACCGATGGTCTTTGAACTTATTAGACTGGTGCACCTTTGGCAAAACTGCATGCAGGAGGTCATGTTGATACCCCTGGAAAGTATAAATACATTGTTAGTATAAGATACAGTGCATCTAAAAAGTATTCATACCCCTTCACTTTTCATTATGTTACAGCCTAATTCCAAAATTGATGAAATTAAATAAAAAATCTCAACATTCTACATACAATACCGTGTAATGACAAAGAGAAGAAAGTAAAAAATAACATTTGCAAATGTATCCAAAATTCGATATCACATGTACATAAGTATTTACACCCTTTACTCAATACTTTGTTGAAGAACCTTTGGTAACAATAACAGCTTCAAGTGTGTTGCTACAAGCTTGGCACACCTATTTTGGGCAGCTTCTCCCATTCTTTGCGGATTGTCTTAAGGTCCATCAGGTTGGATGGGTCGCGTCTGTGTTTCTCATGGTCTGAGAGTCCTTTAGGTGCCTTTTGGCTAACATCACGTGGGCTATCATGAGTCTTTTAATGAGTGGCTTCTGTCTGGCCACTGTAATCTAGCCCTGATTGGTGTAGTGGTGCAGAGATGGTTGTCCTTCTGGAAGGTTCTTCCACCTCCCCAGAGGAACACTGGAGCTCTGAACCATTGGGTTCTTGGTCACCTCCCTGACCAAGGCCCTTCTCCCCAGATTGCTCAGCTTGGAAGGGCAGCCAGATCGGGGAAAAGTCTTGGTGGCTCCAAACCTTTTACATTTGCGAATGATGGAGACCACTATGCTCGTTGGGACTATGCTGCAGAAATGTTTCTGTACCCTTCCCCAGCTCTGTGGCCGATACAATCCTGTCTCAGAAGTCACCAGACAATTCCTTGGAGTTCACAACTTGTTTTGGTTTGTGCTCTGACATGCACTATCAACTGTAAGACCTTATATTAAACAGGTGTGTGCCTTTCCAAATAATATCGAACCAACTGAATTTCCCACAGGTTGACTCCAATTAACCTGTAGAAACATCTCAAGGATCAACAATGGAAAGAGGATGCACCAAAACACAATTTTGAGATTCATGGCATAGGCTTTGCAAACTTATGTACGATGTGACTCTTAGTAAATTATCAATTGGCTAAATCCCTCAAAAGATTGTTTACACGTTGTCATTAGGGCGCATTGTGTGTGTAGAATTTTGAGGGGGGAACATGCAATACATTTTGGAATAAGGACACAACATAACAAAATGGAAAAAGTGAAGCGCTATAAATACTTTCCGGATGCACTGCATTGCTCAGCTTGCATATAAAAAGAACTCATCAGTATTTTCAAATGCCACGAAGGGTCGAACTACTGTCCTATCAGACAAAACCATAGACAGAGTGGTATAGCAACCATTGAGTTTTTGGAATTTTGCATGACCGAAAAGCGTATGGGCTACTGCACTAGCTGGCTATACAATTTGATTACAAACTCCTACGTACAGGACACAAGGGATAACTGGAATAGATTATACGTTCTTAAGGTAGAAGTACCGAGTTGACATTTTTGCAAAAGACAAAAAACAATAATAATTCTATACTTACTTATGTTCAGGCTAAAACAAGAAAAGTAGTCGACGTCACACGTCTAATTTGTTCACGTGGTTCGTTCGTTTACGAACAGAACGGAAGTGCAAGCACATGGTAGATACCAAAATATTGTCTGGAGGGGAATTGTATGCCGGATATTTTTTCAATTATAATTACATGCATGTTAGTTTATATTACATTGTATGACAATATGCCACTAATAAAATCATTTTACATTATTTTGATTAATAAATAACAACCCGACGCTTTACCTCTTTTGATTTAATTGAGGTGGATGTTCTCGTTTCTGTAGCTAGATAGACCGGCCTTACCAAGTGTCAGTGAATTCTCCAGTGCATCTTGAACCGAGCAAATTAATCTCCGTTTAGTTAAGTAACTGGTTCGATTGTTGGAAATTAATTGATATCATTGTTATGGATATTTCTGAAGTTTCTCCGAAGTTGAGCAAAAGTGATGTCAACTACAAGCAACACTTCACTGAAGTCTTTAGGGCAATCAACGAGCAACCAGTGGAGGACATTACCATTGACTTTTTCTACAAACCCCACACAATCACACTCTTAACCTTGACGGTAGTCAGTTTGATGTACTTTGTTTTCACCAGGTATGCATTTAGTTCTGCTTTGATACATTTTTAGAACACTGACTGGATTGTATAATGGGTTTGAATTTGAGTTTTGTGAATATAGGGGGTATATAGGCCAAAACTAATCAGAGCAGTTATTAAAATGGCATTTCTGCATACAGATTTTTTATATAAGAAATGTATCACACCTGTGACAGGGATGATGCAGATGCTGAAAACAACCTGAGAGTGAGCCTATTAGTGGTTGTCTCATTCTTTCTGGTTATCAGTACCCTCGCGTTTCCAAATGGTAAGACCATCCAAACCAGGATGAAGTTATTAGAAATATATAGTAGTTGCTTCATGTTTTTTCTTTTTTTTAAAGCCTTGTGCTATTAATTCACATACATAGTATGTGCCTGCAACATAAAATAACATTACACTGGTGGGGTAATGCCTACTGAGATTGCAGACACCCAGTAGCAGTAATTTCAATTCCACCTGCTCTAAACCCATAAATATGTACGTTTTATGCAATTAAAAAATGTATTTTTTTCCTGTAAAACCGTTTAAAAGTGGACTTATATTCCCTAAGGTCCATTTACCCGACCACACCCTGCAATATGGCGCATGGTTTTTGGTTAGTATAATAAAATAATACCTGTAATCTCCATATATATCTAACTCTCATTAATATCTCAATCAAACCTGTACATTAAGAATCCAATACCATGTTTATTGTGTTATGTCCTGATGAGTCATCCCCTGTCTTTGTCAGGTCTAAGTGTTCTTTACTTCCTATTCCTGGTCCTCATAATTTTTCTAAACTGGGCTCAAGTGAAGACTATTATGTACTGGCTTGACCCCAACCTACGCTATGCCACAAGAGAATCTGATGTTATGGTATGACCTCCTGTACCACCCCAAAGTGCAGTATATCTAAACTAAACTGAGCGATTCCATAAGGTTGCTGCTCAATCAGTAGTTTGATGGCCTACCTTATACATTCGATATTTGACAGCAAAATCATCACTCCTTTTTTATTTGAAAGATTGTACTCAACTTTTGCCGCACAAATATTTCAAATAGCTTTTTTTATTGACCTTTTTAGTAACTATTACATGATTAATTCTTTCAGGAATATGCGGTGAACTGCACTGTGATCACTTGGGAGCGGATCCTAAGCCACTTTGACATCTTTGCATTTGCACATTTTGCTGGTTGGGCCATGAAAGCAATGCTGATACGCAGCTATGGCCTTTGTTGGACCATTAGCATCACCTGGGAGCTTACAGAGGTATATATATGTGGCGTGAGGGTATCCTTTTTTTGCATGGATCATATTCAAAATTAAAGAGGCATTTTTGGATTGTTTGATTTTGCAAGCTACATTGCATGTGAAACCGATATTGAAGTTATTTGAGGAAAAAAAAGTGTTTTGTGCACCTGCAAACTGTAATGTCCCTGGAGTTTGCATAAATACAAATAATATAACAACAAAATGTGAAACCATGTCAATGTTGTCCTTTACCCATCTTTTCTTTAGCTGTTCTTCATGCACCTGCTGCCCAACTTTGCAGAATGCTGGTGGGACCAGGTGATTCTAGACATCCTGCTTTGTAATGGAGGGGGAATCTGGTTAGGCATGACCGTCTGTCGCTTTTTAGAGATGAGAACATACCGCTGGGCAAGCTTCAAGTCAGTGTGCAACACAGTGAAATTCAGTTCAACGTAGTTATGTGGTTGCATGTTTCCAGTTCTTTTGGATGTTGTTGACATTCAAAGCAAGAGAAATAGAGTGAGATGGCGCCTAATGCTTGTGTATGTTCTGATTTCTGCCTCCATAGGGACATTCATTCCACCACAGGGAAGCTGAAGCGTGCTGTTTTACAGTTCACCCCAGGCAGCTGGACCTATGTACGCTGGTTTGACCCAAAGTCGTCTATCCAGAGATTGGCAGGAATCTACCTCTTTATGATCATATGGCAGGTGGGGTTTATGCCTTGATCTAGATGTATTGGTTAAACCCTGCTAATGAGAGAAGTCAGACAATAATTTGTATTACGGCTTGGTCAGAGCCAAATCCTGTTCTGTGTACGTTTTCATCGTCATTGTGCAGATACGTTTTCATCGAGGCATTCCTTTCCTAATCTTTGTTTTACCTGTGCAATTTGAATGAGTTAATGGACGAGTAACATGGGGCACATTGATTGGATAGCCAGGATTTCCGATAAGAAATGGCAACAACATCAACTACCTAAGTGTCTGTTGGCTTATTGGTTTGATGGACAAAATGGACTCCATTGAATGCCACTGTGGACTTGGATTTGAAATTGTATGTTTGTTCTACTTCGATAATTATGAGGTTATCCTTTGAATTAATTTCTCTGGTATATATTTTACTTGTATTTTTGTGACCATTTCCCTCTTCAATAGCTTACAGAGTTGAACACATTCTTCCTGAAGCATATTTTTGTGTTCCAAGCATCCCATGCTCTCAGCTGGTGTCGTATCCTGCTCATTGGAGTCATCACGGCCCCCACTGTTCGGTATGGACTGTTCACACAAAGAAATTACCATTCAGTTAATCATGAAAACCTTTACATTCAGACATAACATGGTTTCATGACAAAAAGTATGTTGACTCTAAGCTTCAAATTTCTCTTTCAGCCAGTATTATGCATATCTGACAGACATGAAGTGCAAAAGAGTTGGCACACAGTGTTGGGTTTTTGGGTAAGGATTTTTGTTGTAATTTCATTATAAACTTTAACATGACAATGGCTTTGACTGCACTCTAGATTGCTGCAAGCAATAAAGACCACACTCACAAATAAACAGATACAAATTAGACAGTTATTAACCTCCCTCACCGTACTTAATTCGTCATCATTTGGTTCTGTTTTTCTGCACACATACTATTTCCTTAAAACACTATTGCAATATTGTACCACTGCCAAGAGAGGGGGCTATTGTTGAATAAATGTAGTTATCCTTCATCATTACTTTGTGCAATTACGCAATTCCTGTTTTTTTTGGTATTGCTCTAACTTTGATGTGACGTTCAGCTTAATTTAAGAGTGGTTAAATATTATAACTTTGTTAGCTTTATATTTTTCCTCTTAGAGCCATAGCCTTTCTTGAGGCTCTTGTCTGCGTCAAGTTTGGACAGGAGCTATTTTCCAAGACTCAAACCCGCTCTGTGCTTCTATGGCTTCTGTGTGTGGTAAGGGCCTTGTTTCATGTGCATTATACCTTTTATTTGTAACTAACTAGGATTAAAAGCTCACATATTTCTAATGCAATATCCTTTGCTTAGTTCTTGCTACAAGAAGTGATTAAAGCAAGATGTATTATTATGAGCTCCAAAATTAAAGTAATGATTATTTGGATGACTTTTAATTTGATTATCTTCCAGGTCTATAATGGCATTGTGGTGTGCTCAGTATTTCTCTTGTACTCTTTCTTAATAGGCCTTCATCACGCTTCTTTGCTTATATGGGATGGTGTGGTATGAGCAGAACCAGGGAATAAAAGTGATAAGTGACGATAGACTTCAAAATGTAACTAATCATATCCTACATTCTATATGTGAATACATTATGAAAATGTCTTAATCTAATTGTTTTTGCAGAATATCTCTGAGAATGAAGACCACGACAACAGCTATATCTCTGATGGCATCACAGGTTTGTTTTAAGATGACCCAAGTCTATTCAAGGTTTAGTTTGCTATTAATGCCTAAGCCTAGTTTTTTTTCACACAATCACTTCAGATGATAACAATACTGAAAAACGCTCTCAGCAAGCTCAACTACGGCGAGTCTCAAGAAAAAGCCAAGCTGGATATGGCGCTAGTGGGAAAAAGCAATGAGACCTGGTGAAGCTGCCAGGATAAATGGACCAAAGGACTGTGTTCACTGTGATATTGTTACTTAATGTGAATAATTATCACAATTCAACATGCACTAGTTGGAAAACATTGCAAAGGTCGTTGCTATGAACGTTCTACTGCACGACCTCAACCATAACTAAGTACTAGAATTACACATGCACTATTTTTCCCCCTGTTTTTGTGTGCACCTTCACTCCGGTGTTTTTTGGGCTGATTATAACTAGCATTGATACATTTTGTATTGCGCATTGATAAATGTAGCATTGATACATTTTCTTTTAAAATAGGTTTGGGGATATTTGATGGTTTTAACACGTTGGTGATACAATACAATGAACATTCCACATAAGTGCTCTTGTGTGTGTATCACCCCTAATTTGATTATTGTCTATGGGCTTTGTTTTAAAAAAATATGTATATAATAAAAGTTTAAACGATTTGCCTTTGTACAGTATGTATGACACAAATAGGTTTTTATGTGTGTCTTGTGATATATTCCATCTGCATTTCCTACAGTTTGCAGTATCGTATTTGAAATTAAAGTAAAATGTATTAGTTATAGGTCAAATATTGGATCACAAAAAAATCCACCGATTTACTCGAACTGGGATCTCAAGCCTTTTAATCGGTATGTTTAGATAATATATGCGACTATATTTACGATAGTAAAAAGTATAGAGTAATGATCGATTTGATCTTGCTACTTCATTTCCCATAGTGCCAGTTCTAAGTAAGCACTGCCGTTCTCTGTATGACAGCGCCGAAGCAGTCGATTAGACACTCAACGAACAAGCCATGGCTGCCACGGGTGGAGGGAAAATTAGAAGCAGACGATATCATATTGCCTCTAAACCTTACGCCAAAAGCAAACAGGTACCTTACATTCAAGTATTTATGTTTACATATTAAGTTTAATTGGTAATTGTAATTGCAATGTGAGTTGTCTTTCCCCTTTGTGTTATTGTTTTGTTGGAGACATTTTGTGGCCTAACGCTTCTCTTCGCTCATGGCCTCCACGCGCTGCTAGTATGCTAAGGAAATTAGTAGCTCTCTGCTAACTAAAGCGAACGGGCTAGCCAAGATTGCTTGCTTATTGCTGGTTTAATAGAAAACGTTAACACTATATAAACTTTAAGTTAGACTTGTATCTAATCAATGGTTGGTTAATATTTGATTATGGAAATGGCCCGCCATATTCCTATACATTCTGGTTAGCAAGCTATTTCTGGAAGGAGGGTTTAGCCAACCATAGACCTGGATGGCGAATAACATTAGAAAACTAGCTGCCCGTTAGCCATTGTTGCAGTTTGTAGGGAAAGAGTACAAAACGACCACCTTAGTTTAATTTTCTTATTCGTTGAAGTACCGATGGTATCACAAAATGTGCCGTTAAACACCAATAGTTATCATTACTTCATGTTTAGCAGTTGGTAAAGTCTGTGCCAAATGGATTGCGCAGCTAATCAAGGTAACGTTAGTGCGCACTGACTGGCTGACTGGGAAGTGTGGATCCACATGGTTGAGTTAACGTTACTTGGCTGGTGGGAGTACTGTTACTGTCCGTGGATAAAAAGCTATATCTGACGGCACTGCACCAATTTAAGTGGGTACATAACCTGTACGATTATCGATATAGTTATCACATTTTCCCGAATGTAAATGTCAAGTGTGGTGTCTGTCTAGTTTATTGATTGTATTCGCATGAGTTAAAGCTAGTTTGGTAGATTTGCAAGCTAACTCGGACTTAGTTGGGCTATCAGGCTAACCGAAAATGAGGCCACTGGGTTCTTTTAAGGACAAGCTGAAAAGAGAAGGCGGGATTCGTTGCGAACGGACAGCTCTGATGAACTAAATGTTTACATCGTCATTTTTCAAACAGCAAATGCTTTTGCAAAAAGTTACTATCGCAAAAAACAAAATACCATGTCTCCTACTAAATTCACTCAAAGTATGATTTAAATGTCATTTGCTTTGTTGTATGAATGTCACATCCGATACACATCTGATTAAATATATCTGCAATTACTTTTGTAACTCAAATCAAACACCATCAGATGAGGTCAAAATAGTCTCTTATGTGACATAAAGACGGGGACTTTAAATCATTTAAATTGCACTTAGTGTAGTGTTCAAATTTTGCTTAAGACACGAGACATTGATTATATACAGTTTTTGAATTGAGGATAGTGAGACAATGTGTAGCACTTTTATAACATTTTCTAAACCTTAAAAACATTCATTACTAGACATTTATTGTATTTCGTCTTCTCACCTACATTTATGTACCTGATCTAACAGTTGAACATTAGCTTTTGAAAAACGTATCCGGCCCAGTGCTCCAGCAATTTAGGATTTTCCTTTTAACGTGCTTCATTGTGAGAGGTAAGAAACATGGGGCTCTGGCACAGCTATTTGGTCTCGTGGCACATTCATTTGGACAATGAGACGTCCCTTTAGTCCTTATAACTGATCAAGTCTTCTCACTAAGTGATGGTGAGAGTTTTTTCTATGGACAGGTAAAGTGGAGGCACTTCAACCATTGCCGTATTTGCAGACACATAGAAGCAAACCTTGACTCGTTATCATCACAAAGTAAACTCTAGGCAAGACAATGCAATTTTGTTCTTTTTTTCACTGTTTCCTTATTTGGTCATTTTGAGTCCCCACTGTCCCTTCATAATTGATTGAAGTTAGCTTTGTGAAACTAGTCCATTAGAATGTGGACCATATATAAAAACCGGTCTTGTAGCACTCTTTACTATAATGTGGAAGTATTGAAACACATTTTGTGTGCGCTTGCGTGCGTGCGCGTGCGTGACTCCTAAGCCAAAGCGTTTGAGTATGAACCTGCGCTACTTTCTCCCTACTGCATAGACAAACACACAGTGTCCCAATTTCTACTTGAGCGGGATTTCGCGCTTGAGAGTGATGACTTTTCTGTACCCTTTGTTATTTATATGTCATGGCATTGTTTTTCTTAATGTGTGATTGGTTTGCTATTTAGTGCTACACACTGTTTAAAAAACTAGCCTGACATTTATTTTCAATTTCCACCTGTTTATTTCTCCTACAGCAGCCAGGCCTGATCAGTCGAGTGACAGACAGAGTAAAGAGCATCGTTCCTTCCTGGCTGCAGAGATACTTCAGAAACGAAGAGGATGTTGAAGCAGGAGGACCAACTGCTGGGGTGGTCCAGAACAATCTAACTCCTCCCCTTAACGGAAGCGAGGAAAGAGCCCTTCACATTAATGAACAGGACTCTCAAGAGCCCAGCACCAGTAACACAGGTGAAAAGCACATATGGTTGTATGTATATGAATATGTATATGGTTGATAAATATAGTTTCTAGAAGGGTGACAGTTTGTAATTTGAAATAGTCTTATCAGTCAATCCTATGGAAGTAAGTAGTTTCGGTGGATCAGGGTGTAGGGTTATGTGAAGGGTATATTTAGATAGTGTGTATACTGATATAATTAATGTATATTATGATGTCGACTAGTTGTTATCATGATCAAGTTGGCAAATTTTTGCTAATTATCTTAACGTTATGCCACATAAACCTGGTCTTGTAAAATTATACGTTGTCGTCCTCTACTAATGCAACAAACATTGCAAGTGCCGCTTTGACTGCACATGTGCAAGAAGCCAGAACAGACGTACGCTACACTAAGCCACACAGAAATATTGAATAGCAAGAAACAGCATAGCTTCTAAGCACAATATATACATATAGAAATTAAATAATCGTACACATTTGGAAACTGTATTATTACTTAATTATTAATTAGCAAATATTTTTACTTGTTGTGGTGCAAAGTAGTAGTGTGCCACAGCTAAACATTAGCGGTATAAAGACATAGCTTAGTCTAGCCCTTGAAATGTTTATTCTGAGTCTATTCAATAGCCTTTTTTTTAATTGGCCTTCATTTGACCAGGTTTTCAATTTAAGTGACTAACCTTTGTGTCCTTCTATTTTAAACAATCCTCTCTAGAGTCTTCATCTAGCAAGGCGACACTAAAGTTCCAGGAATCCCATGTCCTTTCTCGGCCACCTTTAAGCCGATCTCACCTCCACTTCCCACCGTTGGAGGCCTCCTCCCCGGTCCTTGGAGGCAGCAGCAGCAGCAGCCTCGGCCTGTTCTCCCATCCGACCTCTGCTCCAGGTCCATTCTCCACTGGGATCGGGGCTTTCACAGGAGCTTCCTCTGCAAGCTTTTCTTTAGTCAAAGAGATCAAGGACAACGGCTCTCAGCATGAGGATGACAACATATCCACCACCAGCGGCTTCTCGTCCCGGGCCTCAGAGAAAGGTACAAGACTGTTTATGTATTTATCAAACTAAATGAAAATTGAACTATTACAATTTTTTAAGTGTTTTTGTGGAAGTCCAAGCGTAATGTTTGTATTTGACCAGCTGTCATACTTACGCACAGTAATACTTCTTTTTTTTCTTTTTCTTTCAGATGTCCCCACCTCAAAGACGGCATCAATACCCCAGCTCTGGTCTCCTGAGACAGACAGAACCCACTCTGGGCCTCAGCGTTCTCAGTCAAGTCTAAAGAAGCCGGCATTCAACCTGTCTGTCTTTGGTACTTCCACCAATGTGAGTACCTTTTTAATGGCTCAGCTAGTACAAACCATACTCCCATCCGTTAAAAATTTTGTTCTAGAGAAAGACATTGGTTACCGCAGAGGGTCACTGCATTCTTTGCTGTTATGAAAAGTTACTGCTGTCTGCAGAAATAATGTTAACAACTTGAATGTACCAGCCACTGTGAATGTTCTGTTTTCTTGTACTTCACATACAATTAGTGATGACACGTTGTGCTGTCTATCGACTGGGTGCTTGGGGTTATTTGGGATCCCCTCATGTTTTATTTAAATTGCTAACCGCATTGTCTCCCCGCTCTCTTTCAGTCCACAATGAACAGCTCAGTGCTGAATTCAAGTCAACTAGGGGATTCTCCTTTCTACCCGGGAAAGACCACTTATGGTGGGGCAGCTGCTGTCAGGACCGCCTACACACGCCCTGGCACACCTTACCAGGCAAGTTCTGGGTTTCATCAAATTCTAACACTTGACAGATGTTTACATGGATTATCATATCATTTATGGCAGCATGGTGGCTCAATGGTTAGCCCTGTTGTCTCATAGCAAGAAGGTCCTGGGTTCATACCTCCATCTGATCCAATGGCCTTTCTGTGTAGAGTTTGCATGTTCTCTTGGTCTTTTGTGCGGGGTTTCCTCCCACCATCAAAAAACATGCTCCTTCTCCTACCAGTGCCATGACCAGGCACTGCCAATTCACCTCAAGTCGGTCTGTGTGTGTGAGCAAGTCTGTCTTAATATGTTTGGGTGAGGTCTGGCGCAAATTAGCTGCTGTGGTATCACTCAGACTGATTGTTAAGCTTGAATGTCTGGCCGTTGTTCGTTCTGTGTAGTTAATTGGTGACCACTTAGTGTTTCGAGTAATTATTATTGTTTTTGTAAGAAGAGAAAAAGTTTTGCTTATTGTCAAATGGGATGTGTAATCTATTTTGGGTGTTGTTCTTAGGCTCCACTTAGGAGGCAGATCAAAGCCAAACCTGCCGGGGCACAGCCTTGTGGGGTCACCAGTGCTACAGCCAGACGCATCCTACAGTCTTTGGAGCGCATGTCTAGCCCACTCGCTGTAAGCATATTGGGGACTTGTTGCTTGAGAATCAGTCGCCAGACGATGCTATAATCTATAATTGTTCTGAGAGAGAGTCGTTTACATTTAGATGTTTGATATAGCACTTATATTTCTTGCAACAGGATGCTAAGAGGATACCATCGGCAGCAGCAGTACCCATGTCAGCAGTAAGTCTTTTCCCCTCGCCTTTCAGATAAAGTTTAGATGATTTCTGGTTTGATGGCATGACTTGTTTGTTTTGAACAGATTCATGTTTTATGTTGTGCTCTACTGTGCACATCTACTAACTCCAAAATTTCTTCTTTTTTTTTTGTTGTAGAAACTAGATTGCTCCAATCTAGACATTTCACATTTCCAGGCCAAAAAGAAAAAGGTAAGTTTTACAAATACATCATGTTAATGTATTCTTGAAAAAATATACAAAAGCAAAATTACTCCCTAATGACATAGTGTCCTTAGTTGTTGACAGGAAATTTGTCAGCCTGGTCACTGCTGTTAACTGTCTTTGTTTTTGTGATCCTATTGATGTTTCTGTGTGAATCTTTTTGGGGGTGTGTGTCGTCCTGTATGTGTGTCGACATTGGTTAGTGTGTTGTGTGTCTCTCAGTAGAGTCTGCAGTGAGATGGACCAGTGCTTGGCTGGTCTTGACTGCGGGTGATAAATGTGGTCCCAGCTGTTACAGCTGTTCCTCAGTCCTCAACAATGGGGCATTGACACACACAGGAGTTTGACTACACACAACGTATTGTTATGCTTGCTCTTAGTGCCGGCGTCCGTGTGTAGATCTTGTTTTAAGTGGGTGCTGCAGCAAAATGTCTATCTAACTCTCTGGCCAAAAACAATTTGATGTTTTTCAGCTTATTATGATACACCTAATTTAGTGGGATAGTATGACATTATTCTAATTGTGTCAATGATTAGCAGAGCTAAAATGAAACCATCCAAATAAATGGTTTGGACCTTAGGTTTGTGGCGGTCTGTTCTCTAATGATTAGGCCAGGTATGTGATGTGGATTTATGTCTAAACTATTGTAAGCGAGAGAATGATAACACACACAGCCTAACTAACAAAAACAAAAACATTCACTCCAAAGATGGATCCTTCCCTCCCACCTGTCCAGAGACTTGTGATCCCAGCAGCTGCCTCCGTGTCAGGGAACCGATCAATGTCCTTCAAGCCCTCTTTGACTCCTGGAGGTCTGGGAAGAGCCGTAGACAGGACGCCCAGAGACACTGTAAGAACCGCATGGGGTGTTAAAACAGCTGGACACAACATCAGACTCCTGTTTAAAAAATACGGAGAAATTACTATTACCTGTAGAGGTGGTTTGTGCTCAATAGTATCCTTTTTATTTTATTATTTAGCCCACAAGACAATCACCTCTGATTCCAGATGTAACGGCAGTTCCCCCTCAAAGGTAATGCCACTTGCATTCAGAAAGTGTTTACATTCCTACCTTTTCCCATATTTGGTTACATACGTTTAAGTGTTTGTATTCCTTAAATTGTTATGGTTGTATAATTACATCTTGCACCACCTTTAGCACAAGCAGCCTGCCATACCCTCTGTCCAGTACGCCTGTTGTCAGCGCTACAACTTCAGGAGGGGGCAAGATGAAAAGAGAGAGGACCAGCACACGGCCTTCCTCCAAACGCTCTGATGAGGAAGAGGTTTGTACTGGTCACTCTGCATAGTTACCAGAAAAGCAATGTTTCCTTTAGAGGGTAGTGATTATAGATACTTGTATTCATTCAGATGCCTCTAGATTTAGAATGACCTTTACCCCAGTCAATTTGGTGTTGCTGCCACTCAACTTTGTGCTTGTGTTTTTGATCAGGTGACTGAGGTACCAGACCTGCCTTCAATCTCCCTTCCCATCAGCGCCTTCAGTCTGCCCACCTTCACCTTTTCCAACCCACCTACCACCACCTCCGTCACACCCACTGTCACTGCTGTCACCCCTGCCAAGGAGCCTGCTTCTGAGAAGGTGTGCGTCTTCCCATGGGGGCTCTTGTCAGTGGATAGTCATTTTGAGATGGAACTTTTTACCAACGTGTTCTTATGATCTTTTTTGTTGCAGGAGCCTCCCACGGCGTCCACGCCCCCCTGCGACCCTTTCACTTTCTCCTCCCCCATCGTCATGGCAACTGCTGCTAGCCCACCTTCCTTCTCCCCGTCTGTAAGTGTGTATTTTCACAGGAGCCCGACTTTTAATACTTCACAAAGAGTGCGAGTTTTACTGAAATATGTTTCCTTACCTTGTAGGCTGGCTTTACCTTCAGTGTGCCTGTTGCACGAGCGGGTACATCTGTATCAAACGGGAATATTGACACTCCGTTAACTGGAGCAGGTACTTGGATTAATTTCTTATCATCCATCGTTGTAATGCAGTAAGTCAACAAGTTGTTGGAAAAGGTCTGCAAATCATGGGGCTTTGAGAGGAAGAAGTCAGTTAACATCAGCGACACGCTCTGACTAATTATATTGAAGAGGCATTTAACAATAATAACAATAATACATCATTTATAGGCGGCTTTCTAGACACTCAATGTCACTGTATAAGTCATAGAAAATTAAACAGTGCATACAAGTATAATAATAAGTTAGTTAATTTAATTATTAAATAAAAAAATAATTTAAGACAACTGTCTTTCCTTCAACCTCTTTATTTTATAGTGAAGACCACTTCCAGTGAGAGTACAGAGGAATTTGAGGGGCCCTTTAAACCAGCCAAAGTCTTAAAGCAGGGCAGTGTGCTGGATCTCCTCAAAGCACCCGGTAACAGATTGCAAAAAGATATACAAAATTTTATTTTAAAACCCACATTCATTATTGCTGACATAGTTTCTAACCCCCTCATTCGTGTTACCCTGTGTAGGCTTTGCTTCACCTGTTAGTCGTAGTTCCCCTGGTCCTGATGCTACTTCCCCACCAACCCCGACAGTGACCACAGCCCCCTCCGCCTCCACAGGATTTGGGGATCTCTTTAAGGCACCAGCCGGCTCCTGGGACTGCGACATCTGCATGGTCCAAAACAGACCAACAAGCGCGAAATGTGTGGCTTGCAGTTCTCCACAGCCGAACTCGAGTTCCTCTTCTAAACCATCGGACTCTAAACTCCCAGCCACCACTGCTGCTGTGTTAGGAAACAGTACCACCACCACCACCACCCCTACAGGGTTTGGTGGTCTGTTTGCCACGCCGGCGGGAACGTGGGATTGTGATACGTGTTTGGTCCATAACAAGCCCGACGCGGTGAAATGTGTGGCCTGCGAGACGGCCAAGCCTGGGAGCGGAGTGAAGCCGTCGCTGACTCTCCCTGTCGTCTCCGAGGCCAAGACTCTGTCCACCTCCAAAACAGCTCCCAACGCTGTCCTGGGCTTTGGAGACAAGTTCAAGAAAGTTGATGGAGCGTGGGAGTGCGAAACGTGCATGGTAGAGAACAAGGGGCAAGCCACCACGTGTGTGGCATGTATGAGCGCTAAGCCTGGTAAGTGATGACACTTGCATGTCAAAAACATGTCTTAGACGCAGACTCTGACTACAAGTCCTTTCCTTTGGCGCTTGGCTTTCTTTCTTTGCCCCCCCCCCTTACAGGAGCCTCTGTGTCATCCTCTTCAACATCTGCCCCTGACCTTGCCAGCATTACTCCTCTCATAGGCTTCGGCGACAAGTTCAAGAAGCCGGAAGGGGCCTGGGAGTGTGACACGTGCTGTGTCCAGAACAAAGCTGCAGACGTGCGGTGTGTCTCATGTCAAACAGTCAAACCAGGAGCTAAAGTGGAGCCCACAGGTAAATGGAGGGACTTATTCCTGTTAATAATCACTATCTATGTATGTTGTTCTAAAACCTTTGCATATTGGACTTGCTCGCTTGTACATAAAGGTAAAAGAAACAAGCTCTCAGTCATATCACAACCTAGTTGTGTAGGATTAAAAAAGTAAAACCTTTTTTTATCTAGTTAAATTATAAACCTTCTTGCCTTCTATAGCCTTTGGATCCTCATCGTTTGGCACATCTGACTCTGGAGGTTTCAATGGTGGCTCATCTTCAGACTCATCCTCTGGCTCAGGCAGCTTCAAGTTTGGGAGTACCCTTGCAAATTCAAGCTCCTCTTCGTCATCGGTTGGCTTCAAATTTGGCACCTCCTCCTCAGACTCCTCTACCACAGGAGGTTTTAAGTTTGGGGCCTCAACTGAGAGTTTCAAATTTGGAGACTCCTCCACAGCAGTCGACAGTGACAAAAAGGTTGACCCTCCGACCATGAGGGCTGGCTTTAAATTTGGTGGCAGCATAGCCTTTGGCATAGGAGCTGATACCATGGAGAGTAAGCCTTCAGGAGGAGGCTTCACCTTTGGACAGTCAACATCTGACGCTAAAACAGCAGCAGCTCCAACCACCACCACGCTACCATCCTCAGCCTTCAGTTTTGGTGCAGCCTCTCAAGAGAAAAGTAAAAGCGAAGCTTCCACCACCGCTGTCGCCAATGTTAGCACAACGTCTGCTCCCGTGTTTGGGACTCCCACAGAATCTAACTCGACCGCGACCGCGTCCCTTGGTGGCTCTGCTTTTGGCGCGCCGGCAGAGAAAGAACCTGCCGCGCCCTCGTTCACCTTTGGGAACCCTGAGGTTAAGGAAGCCCCCTCGATGACCTCTGGATTCCTGTTTTCTGCGGCTAACAACGAGCCGGAGGCCTCCCCGGCCCCGTCTTTGGGCGGCTTCTCTTTTAGTAAACCAGATCCTCCCAAAGAACAGGACAAGCCCAGCTTCACTTTTGGCAAACCACCTGATGTTGCTGCCACACCTGCAGCAGAAACCCCAAAGCTTTCATTCAGCTTTGGACAAAGCGCCACAGGTGATTGACTTACTTGATTCTTGTTTGCAATTTGGTTCAATTTGTGTTTTTTCTTCCCTTCCACATTCACTTGATTCCACTTTTTCTCATTTAATTTCAGATACTAGTGCTGCCCCACCCTTTGGCTTCATGGCTAGTACCTCCAGCACTGCTTCTACCACTGCCCCAGCCCCCAGTCTGTTTGGCAGCCCTAGCAGCTCTACCCCTGCCTCTAACCTGGCTTCAACTCCAGCCACGGGTACCTTTATGTTTGGCCAGAGTTCGTCCAGTGACGGCCCCCCGGCCAAGGCTTTCATGTTCGGGCAGAACCAGGAAAGTCAGCCAGTTGCTCCAGCCGGCGCTCTGAATGCTGCCCCGGTCTTGGCTCAGCCCTTCCTTTTTGGAAATGTGGCCACCGCCGCCCCCACTGCCTCTACCTTCACATTTGGGGCTGCAGCGTCCTCTACTGCATCCTCTGCAGGTTTGTCAAGGTTATTATGCTTGAACTAAATTGTTTTAAAATTGACATCTGCTGTGGGGAAAATGTGCTTGTCCTGTCTCTTGGGGAGCTCTTGTGTTGAATATGTGATTTGAAACGTTCCCCTTTGTCTATAGCTCCGTCAGCGGCTCCATCCCCGTTTGTCTTCAGTTCTGCCCCCACCTCTGGGTTTGGGACAGGCCAGGCCCCCTCCTTTGGCCAGGTCTCCACCCAGTCCAGTGCCCCTGCATTTGGGTCTCCTGCCCCGTCACCCTTTACTGCTGCAGTATCCCAGTCTGCTGCCTTCGGGGCCAAACCCAATGCAGCTCCTGTGTTTGGACAACAGGCCAACGCAACACCTGTCTTTGGAGCAACAACAAACTCAACGGCCGGTAGATAACGTTTTTGTTCTCTTGACTCATTTGGGAATAGCATCATTATCACTGGTCAAAGGTTTTAAGCAGGTGTGAAGTCTTTAAAGATAGAAAAAGATGTATGTACAAATCATTTTTGTTTGTATTGATACATTAAATACAAAGCGAAGGAAAAGCTCATCTGTATCAGGTTAACATTTTTGTGTGACCACACTTTGCCTTCAAAACTGAATCCCCAACCTAAAACCTATGCACCGTACTGGATGTAATTTGTATGTCTATTAAGTTTTCCTTCTTTATTGCAAAAGCCACTATTAATCCTGATGTTGTTTTTAGT
>JAVQJS010136154.1:0-5000 GCA_036024795.1 Galaxias rostratus | reverse complement strand
CAATAATTAATTTCGGGTTCCAAAGGATTATTATTGGGATTCTATTATATTTATCACAGAAGGAACTTCTCATTTAACTGCAAGCTAGAGTTGTGCTTTAAAACTGTATTTTAATGCTATATTTCTGAAGGTTTCATCATGTGGTAAGTCCTATGTATATATTGGATGGTTTGATCAATTGCTTTGTTTTAACTATTTGCGAACTTCCTGCAATTTACTTCGGTGACTTTGTCGAAGTAATGGCACAATAATAATTCACATATACAGTTCCAGTCAAACGTTTGGGCAAACTTCCCCATTGTATTTGAGTGAGAGAACTTTTGACTGGTACTGTACATAGGTAGTTAAAAATACCACAGCAAAGTAGAATCAATCAGATGTCCAAGTCATAAATCATGGAAATTATAAGAATTGTATTTTCTCTATTTTATATGTAACAGGAGACCACATTCACTCAAATCAGGCTTTCTGAAGCCGAGTGTCAACTACACCCAACCGGACTGGTGTAGCAACAACAGACTTCTCATTGAGCAGTCAGGTTTCCAGAGGATCTCGGCTTCTAAAGTCAAGAAGAATCTGTCTTGTTCAAAGGAAGATGCTTTTACACAGGTGATGACCAACCATTTCAAGAACTATTTTAGAAAAGACACTATGGAGACAAATACATGGGCACAGAGAAATACTTAAGTGAGAACCTAATTGGCTTTCTCAGATCCGTTGGGCTGCTCGAGGCACAAAGAACTACCTGGATTGCCGTGCTGAAGAGCTGAGTCTGTGGAAGACCCAGTCAGCAGAGAGCATTGTCATAGTGGACCAGGAAATTTGTGCCCAGGAACAGGTAAACTAAAGCTCAACATTTACGTGGTTGAGTGAATTGAAGGTTTGTTGACAAAACTGCACACTATCGAACATTCAAAAGTCTTTTTTTTCCTTTTTTTTTTGTCTTAACTAAATAAAAAACTCAAAAACTATCAACCTCATTACATGTTTAATCTATTTCGCTTCTGTCTGTCCAGATCAAAGCAACTACAGAGTCCTGTCTGCAGGAAGTGGCCCAGCGTCGGCATGTTCTTGGGGAGTGCGTGGTGATCCGTGACGGGCGACTGGCTGCCGACCTGGTCCATGACTATGTGGAAGCCGAGCTGAAAAAAGAGGTGGAGCTGACAGAGGAGTTCAAAGAACTGATTCAGAAGAAGATCTATGTGGTGCTGGATAAACTTGGGTCAGTCAGTCAGTCAGTCAGAGAGAGTATGAACTTTTGTGATTTGTTTTGTTCTGACTTCCACCACCATACCTATCTGGCTTCTAGGCATTTGAGGGAGTTGCGCACACAGCTAATGGAGGACCACCGGGATAAGAGCAAAGCCATGACAATAAACACCCAGTGTCAGACCTTAAACCTCCAATCCCGCAATGTTGGCCTCAGATGCCAGCCTGAACTTATTGTGAATGGGTGAGGGTGATCCTGCGGATTGGTCCTGTTGTTGTCAATAATGTGTTAGTTCACTATCTGACTTGAGAAAAAATGTATTGAAGAAAATTGGCGGTATTATTAAAATCCTTATACACACAGACTCATTCACTCACACATACACCTCCCTTTAACTGTTAAAATCTTCTCACTAGAACTATGAGTTACAAGGATTGGCTGTCTCACTGCAAGAGCCTGAAGCTACTGGCTGAGAAGCAGGTGCTAGACTGCTCTTACTTCAGAGGAAACCTGAAGTACATACTTGCTAAGGTACTTGGGAATGCAAGACTGTGTAAATATCTTTAATGCCACAGTCAGAGACATTTTAATACAGCATTATTACCAAGCTCCATCTCAAAAACAATATTTTTTTCTCTTTACATGGGTGTCTGTGTGCTCCTGCAGCTAATGAATTCACTGGAGAACCAGCGCTGTTCCACTGACGGCTATATTAGGAGGAGAATTCATGATATGAAAAAGGCCAAAAGTGCTCTGGGCTGGGAGATACAACAGGTAAGCGAAGGGAACTGACAATGCTTCAAAGACAAAGTTGATCGTAATTCATCTCTTTTGCCTTTAAAACCCACTGTCTGGCCTAAGACAGAGTAATTTTGTTTGTTTTTACCTTAGTTTGTCACTCTGTATTTAATTGTACACTATATGACGTTCTTTGACCATTATCTTCTCCACGCCTACCGTAGATGAAGGACTCTGTGGTTATGCTGGTGGAGGAAATGCATAAAGTGCAGACCCAGATCTTGACCTCTAGCACTGAGACGCAGGTGGCTCATAGCCGCTTGGACCTCCTGAAGCAAAGGCCAAACTTTGAGCTCTGTATGGACAAGGTCAGTGTGTGTGCATAGCTGAATGTCATAGATTTACATTGCAAATTAAGATTTTGAGGAAAAAGCTTTAAGTCGGGTTATTATCAAGATATTTATTTTCCTCCAGGTTAACGTTTCCCTCTTGCTAGAAAATAAGAACCTGCGGAAAAACAAATTTGGCCTGCAGAAAAAGTTGCTTCTCTCACAGTGAGTTTAAAGTCCACCTCTGTTTGGTTGTGCTGTTCCTCCAAAAGTATGCGCACTCATTTACTATTTTTAAATCTTATTTTAAGGATTACATTGGAAAAAATGCAGAGGAACCTGTCTACTCTGAGACATAGCATGATGGCTAAAACCCATGCTCTTGACCTGGAGCTGAAGTGTCAGGAGGTTCATAGACGTCTTCTGTCTCACCATGGAACAGCTGTTGTAGTGGTCCACAGCCCTCAAAACCAGATGTCTTCTAATGCCACAATTAGCTCTCCTGTTTCTTGCTAACACAACACAGGAGAGCCATTAGACTGCAACCATGTTCAGACAAAGCATAGACATATTTTGTCCAAACAATAAATATTTTGTCTTTTCAGCATTCATTTCAGAGGACTGCATTCATTTCATACAGGATAATATGGGCCATCATAATTATATTTATAGCCCAATATTTGGTAGTGTCAGCTTCACCCTAGTACTATAGTATAATATATACTGTATATATATATATATATATATATATAGTCGATATAATCAATAGTTGGTTCCTATGTTTTGGCCTCCAGTCATTGCCACAGACTGGGATTTATAGAGGGTGTCGTTTTGCTTTTAGCATTGTCTGTTCCAAGATCTGTCGTCTTATAGCAGGTCAGATTTATTGTAGCAACGCGCTATGGCAACGCAAGAGTCCATGGCGACATTGGTATTATATTGGGTAGTGTGTAGGAATGCGTCCACCTCGGAATTTCCCCTTGCGCAAACATTTTGTTGAGGTATTTGGACACATAAACCACTTGAGCTTGAACAGCTCTTTTGTTGCATTTATCCGAAATTTAAAATGGGATGCGGCATGTCCAAAATGACTGTAGTCCAACCGTTGTTGTCTACAGATTTGGCAAGAGAAGAGGTGGGTTACTGTAGGTATTTGTATATCGTCAAATGTCATTTGTCAAAACATAATTGGCCTGCATTTTCTTTAATAACAGTAGGCTGATCAGTAATTGGAATTATTAAGAACAAATATTTGCGCGTTATTCGCGCATAGAATTACGCAACAAATTATTCAATGATGCGCTACATTTCCCTGAACTTTCTACCTTCCTACCTTCCTTCCTTCCTTTCATTGAGTTAGAAAGACTTTTAATTTTCATCAGGCAAAGCTTTACCATCAATTTGCCAATTTGCTTTTTCTATCATTGACTGGGACAGGAAGAGACAGAACCAAAATCAGGTATGGGATGTGGACGTGGAGACTCTGCAGGTTCCAAGGGAACCACAGACAGTGGTGTGATTGTGGAGAATGAAGAGACTTTCCCTGGACGTGTAGCCAGAAAACTACCCACACTCATTGGTCAGTTATGTCGAGCATCTTTGTATGTTGGCCCACTTAGTCTGTATTGAGAAATCTGTCAGGTGTATTTGTGTCTGTGTAAAATAATCATCTGTTTGCCAGTCCCCAGCCCTGACATTCTTCAAGAGAGTAACAAAGCAGAGAGGCTTGAATCCAGTGAGATTCTGGAGCAGCTCTTGAGCCAGGGCATTATACAAGCTCAGCCCAGAGAAAAGGCCAGTGGAGCTGGAGAGGCCTGTAATGTCATGGTGGGAACTTGAAACACTTGGGGTTGATAAGGGTTCTGGGCAAAAGACCAGTCTGTGTGTGCACCATTTTATTCAAACAGTCTTTGATCGCATTGCAATATTTGTCAGCTCACTGTGTGTTAGCAATCATTGTGGCTATGTGTGTGCAGATGGATGGAAGAGAGTTGCCAAGACAAAAGCCCCCTCTCAGACTGGAGTCTCTAAAGGACAGTAGACACATGACTAGCAAAGAGGCCACTGAAATGGTGAGACAAGCTGATCTAAACGCAATGTGTGTAGTACTCTGGGTCTTTCTTTCCACCGCTAGTCCACTTTTTCTTCATAGTTTTTATCACATTTTTTGTCATAAAATGTCATCCTATCTGTCTCCTTCACTATTTTTCTGCTTTTCAAGCTCAGAGAAGATGAACTGAAGATGAGACTAAGTATCAAGGCTGCCCATGTTCCTGGCTCTGGTGCTTCTATCCTAGGGGAAATTAAAGAGGTTATCCCCATGGAGGACATTCAAAGCCCCTTCACTCTCTCAAAAGAAATTATTTCTGACCATTTGTCTCACAATCAGATCCAACAGGCTGAGATCGGAGAGAGGGAAGTCGGAGATGGGGTACAAGCAGAAGATTGTACAAAGGCAGGTGGAGTAGGAAAAATAGACCTTGGAATATGTCGGGTTGAAGGGCTGGAATTACAAGATGGAGTAGAATTAAGGAAACGTACTGGAGCACAAGGGATAGAAGTTGAAGGAGTGAAGCACCCAACTACTTTTGAAATTACCTCTGTTGAAGAGCTCAAAGTTGGTCAGATGGATATAGAAAAAGACTCCAGCTTCCAGAAAACTGAAGACTATGAGTACATGTTCTAACCATGATGTATGTGGGCATAGACATGTAGAATATATG
>JAVQJS010136118.1:0-13575 GCA_036024795.1 Galaxias rostratus | reverse complement strand
CACACACACACACACACACACACACTGAGGGAACACTTAGTGGGTTGTCTCTTTGTCTTTTTTCCTCTCCTCTCAGTGAAGGAGCAGTGTGTGTGGGTGTGGGGGGGGGGGGGCCTTGTGTCAGGAAGGAGGAGGGAATAACATGTCAGTCTATTGTCCTCTGGTTAGGCTGGGGGAAAGAACAGTGCTGCACAGTAATTCAACGCCCCTTGCACACACACACACACACACACACACACACACACACACACACACACAGATAGACAACTGCTGGCGCTCTCACAGCCAGGAGGCGTTATGACAAATGAGTGAAGGCATTATTAATGAACATTTATGAGTGAAAAACACGGCCGGCCTCCTGTCTGTGGTATTCATCCAACGCCCCTGTAGCCTTCCAGTCGTGAGTCCCCTCCACAGTGTTACTGCATTAACAGAGGCTCACCTGTACAGTGCTGCTGGCCCATTATAATGTTCCACCACGGCCCAACCCAACTCTGTCTGTCTGTCTGTCTGTCTGTCTGTCTGTCTGTCTGTCTGTCTGTCTGTCTGTCTGTCTGTCTGTCTGTCTGTCTGTCTGTCTGTCTGTCTGTCTGCCCGTCCGTCTGCCCCCCACCCCCTCTCCCCCATTCATTTTCTCTGTCTCTCGCTCACTCGTCCAGCCCTCATGCAGAAGAAGCCCAAGTCGTACTCGGCCACCCTCATGGACCAGATCCCCATCAAGTACCTGATCACCCAAGCCCAAGGCCTGCAGCAGGAGCTGGGAGGTAGGATGCCGCCCACTAGCCTGCCTGTCGGGAGTGTGGAAGCCTGTTATCTTCACAAAGCGGCCATAGCAATTGACCACCAGGTCTTTTGTTCCGGGGTGCCAAAATGATAGGGATCTAAGCCGCAATCGACCCTGGCAATGCTCTGTCATTTTCCGGCTTTGGACTCCAGAAGTGGAGTTGGGCTGCACTGTTGATTTATTTGACTCCCCCTCTCTCCTCACCCCCCCAAGGTCTCCACTCGGCCCTGCTGCGCCTGCTGGCCACCAACTACCCTCACCTGTGCCTGGTGGAGGACTGGGTGTGTGAGGAGGAGGTGACGGGCACGCTGCCTCTGCTCCGCAGGATGATGCTGAATGGCAGCAACACCTGCCGCTTCACCCAGGGCCAGCTGCACCAGGGTGAGACGGGGGGCGCGGGGATTTGGGAATGGGAGGTGGGGAGGCAGGGATTCCGGGAGGAAGTCACTCCCCCAGAGCCTTTGTGTGTAGAGCTGTGGTGATCCTGTTTGGATTCAGGGCTGGCTGCCACCCGTTAGAATTTACTGGTCCGGAGACGTCCACAATGGGACGGGGCCAACAGTCCAACAGCCCCGAGTGCCCGGGCACCGCTAATCTAATCCGTTCCAACATCATCCGATTACAGAGATGTGGACATGATTTCATCTTTACATCTTCCACCGGAAAATTGAGTTGTGGAATTGTTAAAGATAATCTTGACCTGGAGCTGTTCTTGTCTCCGTTTCTTTTTAGAGAAACGGAGTGTGCAGAGTGTGCATGTTTATAAGAAAGGGGAAGGGGGGTTATTCTGGGGTGTGTTGAAGTGACATGTGTTAAGTGTTGCGTTGAGTGCCGGTGTTTTTGAGTCAGAACAGGCCCCTCTGGCTTTAGACTGGAGATCCGTGGCCGTGGAGCGTCAGAGAGATGGAGAGTCGGAGAGACGGAGAGACAGAGAGACGGTCTGCTTGTGGGGAGGCTGCTGGGGCTTCAGAGCCTTGACCTTCTCCACTGGATGAGTCAGCCTGAGAGCTTTAAAGAGAGGGGGATTTGTCTTTGAACTCCGCCACCCGGCCTCCCCTTTCAACCAGGCTGATCTGAAGCGGCCGGACAGGCTCAGCTTCCCCCCTCCCCCTTCCACCGGATAACTTCCCGCCCACAGCCCGCGGGAAAGAGCGGGATTAGATCGGTCCGGAAACAGAGCCCTTGAACAAAGCCTCTATCAGTCACTAAAGCTGTCTCCCTCCCCCTGCTCCTCTCTCTCTCCGGACAGCGTTCCAGAAGCTGCCGTTCAGCGGGCCCCGGCTGATGCGTATCCTGGAGCACCTGACCCTGCTGGCCCCCGGCGACCTCATCCCCTACGCCGAGGCCCTGACGGGCAGCGTGAGCCTGCTGCTGGAGGCCGGAGTGCCACGCCGCGTCCTCCAGACCCTCAACCGCCTGTGGATGGGCCTCAACACGGTCATGCCCCGCAGGTACGCCCGCCTCGGGGTTTGGGGCCGGGGTCAGGCTGGTCCTCGCTCACCGTTCCTGTCTGCCTGTCCACTGGGTTTCCCTTAAGGGAAGGTCAGCTTTCATCTGAGGGAGTGGGTGATCTACGAGGGAGGGGGGGTGGGGGGCATGGTGAGTCCATGCCTCCAGTCTGGCCATGCTCCCTGTGGGGAACAGACGGGGACAGGGCTGGAACCAGAACAGGTTGTAGCCAGTCTGGAAGTTGCAGGGCGTAGAGGGGGAGGAGGTGAGGTGTTGTCGGGGCGCAGCCTCGGCAGTGAAGAGTACCACAGGTACTGGGCTGGACGGCCAGACACTGTTACACGGAGAGGGAATCGTTCCGCGCGAGGGAACAGCTTTCATAAAAAGGAAACGACTCGCTGCTGCGGCTGATCTCAAACGACACGCTGCACTTTACCTGGGGGGGAATTGTACTCACGCGTCTATGGAAAAACCTCACATATACTTTTTAGTAGAAATCTGAACTTCAGACACAACTTTATAGTTCAGGAACGCTCTGGTGCCGTTTTACATTGTTCGATCATATTTGTAGGGCTCGACCAATATTCTCCCATGCAGATAATCTGAGCCAATAGTCATTGCTATATACATTATCGGTGTGGGTGGCAACAGTCAATATTCTTGCCCGTAACATAAGGCAAGCGGAATCTAGGGGAAAGGTCAAAGCTGTGCCTGTGGTCACAGAGAACAACCTGACCTGTGTGGTTGGACTGGTGGGTAGGTGGACTGTAGGCAAGAGCAGGCCCGCATTGACCTACGGGAACAATACACATCAGCACAATTTAGGTTCTTAGAACAGCGCGGGCTTTTCTGTAGCTTTTTTACACGTGAATAAATATTTAGACTTGTATCCTCCTGTAGATGTTTTAAATATAATAGTACCTCAGCTCTGTTCCACTTGGGCGTTCCATCTGTGAATATTATCTGGAAAGGTTTGTTAATTAAATAGGCAAATGTATTTACAGTGTTTAATTAAATTTTATTCAAAGGACTCTTACCTTTTGGAAAAACACATTGGATTTCACCCCATATAAAACACAAATCGTTTGGAGTATTTTTAAACAAGTCATTTTTTATTTTAAGGGGAGTTTTGCGTGACCTATTTGGATTAGTTATTTTTCTTCTTTTGACCAAATGAAATGTGTCGGCGTCCTTGAGGGCTGCTTTCTCGGTGCTGGCGTGGGAGGCTCACTCTCTCTCTCTCTGTCTGTGCGGATGCCAGGCTGTGGGTGATGACGGTGAACGCCCTGCAGCCGTCGGCCAAGCTGCTGGGGCAGCAGACGTACACCCAGAACGACCTGATGGTGGACCCCCTCATCGTGCTGCGCTGTGACCAGAGGGTGTACAGGTGAGAGGCCGGAGACGGACGCGGACAGCTTAAAGGACGACCTCCACGAAAAGAATGACGAGCCTTTACCGCGGTGTTTCTTAGTTAACCTAGTGAGTGAAGGGGGCTGCCCGATTCCATGTTCTCCGCTTGGGTGTGTGTCCCGTGGCAGGTGCCCCCCTCTGATGGACGTGGTGCTCCACATGCTGAACGGCTACCTGTTGGCCTCCAAGGCCTACCTCAACTCCCACCTGAAGGAGACGGCCGACTTTGACCGCCAGAGCCTGTCCAGCCTGTGTCTCAGCGGGCAGCCCGACTCTGCCGAAGTCACCCGGGAGGAGCTCAAGAACGCCCTGCTCTCGGCACAGGTACACGCACACGCACACACACACACACACACACACACACACACACTGTTACACTGTCACACACAGTCACATTTTGTTGACCTTGATAATAATAACCTATATTATTTAACTTCTATGACCTCCAAGCTCCATCATCTCTGGTGTGTGTGTGTGTGTGTGTGTGTGTGTGTGCCTGCGTGTCACCCTTCAGGACAGCGCGGCGGTGCAGATCCTCCTGGAGATCTGCCTGGCCACCTCCGACGAGCAGCAGTTGGGCGGTCCCGCCGACAGCCTGCTGCGGAGCGTGCAGGACCCCCCAGGGCGGGCCGGACCGGGCGCCGGCAGAGCGGGGCGGGGGGGCCGGGGCGAGGGGAAGCCCGAGGAGGGGCTGCTCAGCGACCTGAGGGAGGTGCAGTGCCTCATCTGCTGCCTGCTGCATCAGATGTTTATCGCCGACCCCAACATCGCCAAGCTGGTCCACTTCCAGGTGAGGAGAGATGGCGGGCCGGGTTGTTGGGAGTCGTGGGATTGTTGCTCCGTGACCGGGCGGAGCTGGGTGCGGAGCGGCGGCCTCCAATCGTGTATGCTGGGCCTTCACGGGCACAGTCCTGTCCCACTAATCCGCCCTAGAGCCGGGCTGCTTACACAAGCTGTCTGGGTGTGTGAGTGCTAGAGAGAGAGCCAGAGAGAGCCCTTGTGTGTGAAATGTTAAACGACTCCTCCATCAGGGCTACTTATCCCTGGCTTATCGCTCCCTTCTCTCTGCTCTCTAATCATGTCCGTTGTCGTCTCCTCCTCCTCATTTGCTCATTGCCCCCCCCCCCCCCGTCCGCTTGGTCCTAATCCTTTTTTCTCTACCCTCTGCTCGTCTTCCTCTCCTTCCTTCCCTTGCACATGTGGCCCGTGCTCACCCCCGTCCTCTCTCCTCCTCTCAGGGTTATCCTCAAGCTCTGCTGCCCCTGACCGTGGCGGGCATCCCCTCCATCCATATCTGTCTGGACTTCATCCCAGAGCTGCTGGCTCAGCCCCAGCTGGAGAAGCAGGTGAGTCCCCCGGTCCTTCTCCTATCCTGGCTGTGGCTGTGCCTGTGCCAGCCCTCCAAGAAGTCTTCCGCTCCGTCCCGGACAGGGTTTTCAGTCATACAACTTACCCTGTGTATTTTTGCAAAGACATGTTGCTTGATTTATGTGTGTGTTTGTGTGTGTGTGTGTTGCTCCCCAGATCTTTGCCATCCAGCTGCTGTCCCAGCTGTGCACCCAGTATGCCCTTCCCAAGTCCCTGAGCGTGGCCCGCCTGGCAGTCAGCGTCATGGGCACCCTGCTCACAGGTCAGCCCCCAGCCCCTTCTCCTCCACCGTAGCCCTGGCTCCTTATTGGTAGGACCCTCAGTGCCGGGTCTGGCTGCCACCTGCTGCTGGCTTTCTGTCATTGCAGCATGATGTCATTCCTGCCTGCAACAGCCTTTTCTTTTTTCTCCGTCAGACAAGGGTACAGCTTGTACCAGCTCTCCTGCTGCCTCAGCCATAAGGAGCAGGCAGACGTTCTCTTATATGACTCTCTCTCTCTGTGTGTGTGTGTGTGTGTGTGTGTGTGTGTGTGTGTGTGTGTGTGTGTGTGTGTGTGTGTGTGTGTGTGTGTGTGTGTGTGTGTGTGTGTGTGCCACACCCAGTGCTGACTCGCGCCAAGCGCTTCTCCTTCTTCATGCCCACGCTGCCGTGCCTGGTGGCGTTCTGCCAGGCCTTCCCCCCGCTGTACGACGACGTGGCGGCGCTGCTGGTGCAGGTGGGCCAGGTGTGTGCCTCGGACGTGGCCACCAAGGCCCGCGACATCGACCCGCTCATCGCCCGTGAGTAGATCCCTGATAGCCCCCCCGCCCACTCTACTGAGGATCACTTTCTTTACTCATCAACAATCAGCAAATAGACTTCTTCTTTTCTCTGTTCATGCTTTTCTGAAAGCAAGCATTGCTTTTCTATCATTTTTTCTCTGGAATGTCTGTACTTTTCTAAGCATAAACATCATGTGTAAACAAAGAAAAGCCCTGCCGGGCCATCCTCACCCACATTTAAACCCTGACCTCCTCTCCGTGTGCTCCCTCAGGACTGCAGTACCTGAAGGAGAAGCCCCAGGAGGTGCTGGCCCCAGGAGGAGGCTCCTCCAAGCCCAGTCTCCCCCGGCAGGCAGCAGAGGAGCTGTGTGGCGCGGACCCCGACGTCCAGCTCTGCTACCGCGTGGAGGCCACCTTCATGGACATCATCAGCTCCAGCCTCCATGGACTATAGGCCACAGGCAACGGGGGGAGGCACCGGACTCTGGAGGACACTGTCCCTTTGGTGGGCTACAGGTGGCGAACAACGCTCGGATCCTTCCACTTTCAAAGCGTAGAAACACCTTCAATGGTTTTCAGACAATATCTGAGGTCTTCAATTAAGGTCCTGTTTTTCGATTGGTGGTCTCACTCCTATCGGTGACACGCTTCCTTGTGATTGGGTGTCCAGTATCCCTCACAGCCAGCCTCTGTTCTCCGGTCTCAGGTCAGGTACTGTCCACAGTCAGTTTCTACCCACAGAGTGCCTGCTCTTTGTCTGGTGAAAGGCACCGAGGTACTGTCTATCCACTGGGCTGTGAATGAACAATGTTGGACTTGTAGTTGTGTTTTGGTCACCACTTTGTAAAGAATTTAAATATAACTCTCTAAATCGGTCAGTTATTTTGACCACTGTACAAAAAAAAACTTATTTTTTGTAAGCTGAATGTCTCATCTGTTACTTTTTTCAGCTTTGGAATTATGTCGTCGTTTTGTATTGCAAGCCTGTTTTTAATAAAACAACAGAAAGCATGAAGCCTGCGGATGTGTTTATTTGGATTGGACCACATTTTCAAAGAAAGAGTTCTCAGTGATTACAGGATGGGTATTGTTCAGGATAATAGGCCTTTAGGTCCCTCCCCCCAGTAGGATTGTGGAGGGAAATGTGACTGTCAGGCTTTAAATAACTTCTCACCAGAGACTTTGGGCCTCATCCAACATCTATCTGTGGGCCTGTAAAAGCATGACATCTCATTCATTTATTTGGAGTTTTATTCCTGACGGATTCTTGGGTTTCTCTATTCTATTCTTTTGTTCTCCAGCGATCAATGAAACATCTGTTTTTGATCTTCATCAACATGTTCAGACTTCAGACGCTAAGCAAAGGGCTGCTAAATGTACAAAACTACCACAGCGTTTTTCCCACCAATCATTGCAGGAGTCCGTTTTTTGGGGGGGTTTTCTCCAGCGTTGTACAATGTACTATCCCTATATTTAACGTATCATTAGCGAGTAATCACAGACTACATCATTGTCAGACTAGATGAATGGCTCATGCCATTGGGTTAATTTGAACCGGCTACACTGCTCATTGATTTGTCCCTCTAGTCAAACTCCTATCCAAGCACGCTCGTGTGAAATGAACTGACCAATATCCAGACCACGCTTTTTGGAAATTGTCTTTTTTATTTGGCGGCATATAACATAGGAAAATGTAAAGCAAAGATGTGTAGCCTGGTGCTGTTTGTGCTTAGCTTGTGTTAACCTGGACGAGATGGGGAGCGGCATTTGCCTGGCCGGGGTTACACTACTCTCTTCTCCCCAGTCCATCAGACACCATGGTGAAGGGGAGCCATGTGACAAAGGCCTTGTAAGTTCTAATGCATTTTAAAATGGTGTTGTGTCTTTCTGTCTATGTGCAGACCACATTACTCCTTGTGGTCTGCTTGACTCCTTCATCAAGGTGCTTTGATATCTGTGAAAATGTGATCTGTAACATGTAACACTATGTGTGCGTAAACGTACTTATTTGTTTTATTGTTGGTTAAGGTAAAGCTGTCCAGCCTTTCGTTTTTTCCCCCCCGTTCTTAGTCTCTGACTCAATCGAGGCCTGATGAGCCATGGAGAATTGGGTTGTTCAGCAGAGGGCAGTCTTGTCACATCAAAAAGTGAAGAAATACACAAAGCCAAAAAGGAACAGTTTAATTCCATCTGTGGAGTGTAAATATGTTTGAAATCCCTGTGCATACTTTTAAGTATTAACCTCTAAATCCATCTATTTTTAGTGTTTCTCAAGGGTACATTTTACTTGGGTAAATAAAGCGTGGTTGAATGGAGGAATACAGCTTTGATTCTTTCCCACGACTGGGAATGAAAATACTGCTTTACCACACTTAAGAAATGCTTCCTTTAATTATGGCGGTACGTCTGGTCAAATCATAAAAAAAGGTTTGAACCTTTATTTATATACCACGGATATGTGTGTGTTTGTGGTGTGCTCTGCTCAGTAGCAGAGTGAGTGTGTAGCAAGCCGCCCGCTGACGCTTGGAGAGCTGCCTGAGGAAAGCGGGGGTGAAATCACAGAGCGGCTTTGTTTTCTCCTCGGAGTGCGGCTGTGTTTATAGCGTCTTGCACACAAATCACACACATCTCCATGTTGTTCCTTCTCTGCAAACACCGCCCTCCCGGTGTCAAGTAAAAAAACATAACGAGCGTCTGAAGATGAGGAATTACCTCTCTTATGAGCGACATGCGATTGTTTGGTCGCTGTGGCGGAGGTATCGGTCTGCGGCTGGGCCAGTGTGGGCAGACAAGCCTGGGGAGCAGCAGTGGGTGGTGGAGTGAGGTTTTAATAAGACTGCTTGTCAATGAAGTGCTTTGACCTTAGGAGAAGCGTGGCTGCCTTGTCCTCCTCCACACTGCTGTCTCCAGCCGTCCTCGCTGCCGTTCCCAGGAAAAGCTCTTTCGTATTCGATAGGACTGTGACTTCAGGTTAAGAGGCTATTTTTTTATTAGATTTTATTGTCTTGATGTCAAACCAAACAAATGGCAGTTCTGGATGATTGGCTGTCAGATGCAGAACTACAATCAGTCCAGTGTAGACTTTTATTGTTTTTTTAATAAAATAGCAATTGGCATCTGTGCAAAGTTAATCAGCCAAGTTGATGTCATACCAAGCTACTGGAGTTTGTGTATGTTCCTTGTAGCTCTGTAAGCCAGCCCGTTTGAACAGGCACCAGCGACCTCCCCTATGGGCCTGCCACTCATGCAGACACATGACTTCATCATCAGAGATTTGCATTTAAAATTGATAGTAGTACTGAAGTTTTTCCTAACCAAACAGGCAAATAGGGTCACTCTTTGAGATCCTGGTTTGGGATCGCTGTGTGTCAAGTTACAAAGAATCCCACTGTAAATCAGGCTGTCAGTGCATTGGTAGTGCTCTCAGCAGCGTTTTACCAACCCATACAATCCCATAAGACCAACACCCCTTGTCCTAAATGGTATCTTCCTCTGCATTTAGTTAGTAAAGACAAAGGCAAAACAGGAGCTAGCATTCTCGGTGCTTGTGATCTGTTTGCCTTTATAGACAGGGGTTTCTCCCAGGTTGCAGAAGGTTGTCTTGAAGTTATAATTTCACGTTATACGTATATTACATACAAGTATATTACCACACTAAATACTTCGGCAAAGGAGACTTAGTGCTGTTCCACGTCTCCAGTGAGGACTGTAGCAGGGCACGTAATACTCTCGGCACCACAGGACTCCGAGCTCCCACAAATAACAGGGCAGCAGCAGGTCTACCTGTTCCAACTCACTCTGCAGCAATAAAAGCCCCTTAAGAGGCCGTACAAACCGTCCGACATCAACTCACTTATTGTGTAAAATCTCACTCAAGGCCAGACATTTCAGGCGCCCGGCCAAGAACTAAAAAAACGTTCGACTTTTCACTTGACGAATACTTTTTATGCAATGTCATTCCCGGTTTTGAGTGCAAGATTATTTGCCTTGGACCCCCGTGAAATGTGAGCGGCCTCTAATCAGTGAGGGCTGATCGTATGTTCCTGCAATAAGGCCGCGGTGCACTTACTGGAAATTGGGGTCCATCCAGTTCACTCCGTTGCATGATTGATGAAGAACCGACCGCTCACGGCTGAGGGGAAATATGTACAGGGAGAACCCGACTCTGTTTGGCACATGAAAATTGGCCCACGGACCTGCTGTGAGCTCAGGTTGTTAAATGTGTTTGTGACCAGAGTGGGGTCCACTGGTGTCCCTTATTATCCCTGTGGCTGTAACGGTTGGGGAATGGAGCACTGTGCGGGCATGTACAGCAACATAAGGGCACATGGCTTTTCCTACCTGCTGGACTTCTTCATTGCTGTTCTGTGGTGCCTTCCGTGGTGCACTCTTGTAACTGATCAGAGAGCTGTGAGTGACAGACAGACCTCGTGCATGGTCTCAGATCTCCCCCCTGTCTCCCTTCTGTGGGAGCAGCACGGGGGAATTCATGAAATGGAGCAGGAGAACGCGCCGGAATGTGTTTTTTTTCACGATGTGTTGCCGAGAACAAAGGGACCCATTAAAGCCTTTCTAACACCTTCCAAAACTTTTAATTGAAACCTTCTCGGTTGAGGGGAAAGCGTCGGTAAGGCACGTGTCGGAAATTAATTGGCAGCGTGTCAGCGGCGTATTTACATTTTGTTCTTTTAAAGACGCGATTAATTACAAGAGAAGACGAAATCTGTGGAGAGATGAAACGTGTTGCGGAGTCGCTCCGTTCCCCCCAGACACTCCTCCGCTCTGAGGGGGTGTATCCAGGCGTACCAATTAGCTGCAGAGCAAAAAAAAAAAAAAGATCTGGCGCTCGACACTTTCAGCAGGTAAAGACAGCAGGGATAGTCTGGCACCTCGGTTTTAAATTGCCTTGAAACAATGAGATGCCGCCCCAAGTCGGGCAGAGAGTGGGATGTTGAACTTGAAGCTACAGTGGGATCCTGGGAAGGCATTCTTTAAAAAGAGTTCAGCTGAAACTTGGGAAGAAATCTAGGTGATCCCTGTTTTTCCCCCCATTTTGCTTGGAGACCTACATTTTACCTCTCTCTCTAGAGCCGTATGGCATATTTTATCGTGGTGGTGAAGCAGAGACCAGTGTGCCATTGTCTCCATATGCTAACACGCCTTCCATTATCATAGGAGGATGGAAATGGAGTAACATTACGGAATCCTTGTTCTTTAATAACATGAGGGCGGTATCACACCAATGGGAGGCGCCCCTCGGCGTCCCGACCATGGAAGCTCCCATGGTACCATGTCTGATATGGACAGTGAACCCAGGGGTCTCCGCCCCCTTTATGACTCACTCCGTAGGTGTTCCCTTGCGAGGAGAAGCCAACCAGAGACTGAGCAGGCCCCACCTCAAAGGGAACTTTGACACAAACGTAGGGTTAGGTTAGGATTAGGTCATAGGCCCACCTCTGGAAACCCCGGGGCAAATTGGACACACTAGGAATGTACCGACATGGCAGGCAACATAACACACTCGTTTAGTGGAAGACAGAGCCAGAGTAAATGCTGTATTAAACGAGCACAATGTCATGTCAAGAGAGAGAGAGGCCATGATGAGAAAAGAGAACTAATGACTGGCTTTAATCTACCCTCCTAAAACGGCAAATTAGTGGGTGCTATTCCACTGAAATATTACCAAAGCATACATGGCAGTTTGAAAAACAACCAAATAAATCTTCATGGTAGACGAAGCCTTTCCTTTTTCCAGGAATTCTGTGGGAACCATAACACTTGAGAGACTGCGCAATGATAGACAAGGTGCAATTTGTCACATTTCAAGTGGGGGAAATAAAATTCAGATGACACAGATCAAAATGACAAGCATTAATGTTGCTGAAAATTGTATAGTTAAGAAAATGATCACAAAGCACAAGCACCGATGGGAATAAACCAGTGGAAATAAATTCTGAAATTGCCCATTTATCTGATTAGTTATTTTTATTGATACAGCATTTAACCGAAGTAGTAAAAACAGGCAGCTAAATGATTAAACCATTGTAAAGAGCATTTTGACACTTTGATGAGACAGCGGACTCACATCAGTCCCTGAAAAACCATGTACTCTAGCCAAAGCTCCTCTTGAGTGGAACAGTTTAAACAAAATAATCAAATCAGATTAAGATGAGAGAATAATTTAGTCACTCGTTTCAGAAAGCGAAAGAAAGAACAGTTGCTGCATCCTTGAAAACACCCCACCACTGGCGTTTTGATCCCCCAGTTCTGCCTTGTGTTGTATGCTGTTAGTTATTTCTGATATATTTAATATGAGACTTAGACAAGCTGCCTGTAGAGGAGGTCAGAGCCCTCACTGACTGAGCTGACGTCTGGTAAACCATGAGGTAAACGGAGGGAGTGAAGAGCTCTAGCACCCCCGGCAGGGAAGGGCCAGTGGTAGTCCCAACCTCGGGACGGGCAGCCAGTCTTCTTCCATCGTATAGGCTTCTACAAGACCAAGATTCCCTTTTCTAACAAACCTGTCCCAATAAGGAACTTGGAAGAGAAGATGTGCAGGGCAGAGAGTGCCGATGTCCCTCTTCTCCTCCATGACAGGGGTAGAATTAAAGGAGCGAGTGATCAGAGGAGCGAGTGATCCATCGTGTCTGTCGGCCCAGCTGGTGCTAGCCTGTGTGCCCCCCAGCCTCCTTTGGTAGGAAGGAAAAGACACGGGGGGTTCTTCTTTTGCAGTGGCAGCGACGTTCACTCTTCTTTGAAGACTCTTCTCCAACTGGGGCAGGTTTTGGGGTTAGCAAAAGGCATGCAAACCTTTCCCAAGCATGCTAAAGACTGTTTGAGTGTTTGGTTGAAAACATCGACCTGCACGGAGAGACCGTTGCAACTGAAAAGTGTATCTAAACGCCTGTGGTGAGGTAGAAATCACGTGTCAGCTAGTTACTGAACGGCATTGACTCCTTGCCAGATATTCAGCGAGATCTAGCTTGTGGGTAAGACTTGCAACAATGCGATAGTAAATCCGAAATCAGACAAAAGAGGAGGTTAATCCCATGGTTAAATAAACGGTTCACCCAACCTGAAAAGATCATTAAAGTTCTGCATTCAGCAACGAGTCCCAGAGAGGGTGGTTCCCTTTTGGAACATTCCATCAAGTGCTGTAACCCCAATCAAGCTGAGGAAAAGCAATCATGTAGTCAGAATGACTTTGGAGGTCCAGCAGCGTCTCGTTACCGCTGAGACCCTCTGGGTCACTGTTGTGACCTATCTGCCATTGGGTCCTCCATGGGTCCGTGGTCATGGGAACATTTCATAAGTGAGATATCGAGCGAAGATTTGGAAAACAACCATTTCATCCCAAATCAGAGTATCTTCATAGTGCTACAAATTCCCTTTCAGAAGACTTGCAGTGGACAGAGGTGGTCTCCCGATCCCACCATAACAATGCCTCGGTCACATCTTTGATGGACATGGTAACTAATGCAAACAGATTGCCACGGAAACAACGCAGCCCGTTAGGAAGCGTTGGGGTTTGTCCCGGCCCGCCTGCCAAATGCGATGGAGAAATGGCCTGAGGCAAAACAAATTGGGCGGGAATCGCAGCCGCCTCCTCCGGCGACCACAAACATCGCAAGAAACTCGAAGAGCTACCGCACAGCCCTTGGAAAAAGAAGCGTATGCTTTTGTTCTGGGGCGGCACGGTGGCGCAGTGGTTAGCACTGTTGCCTCACAGTAAGAAGGTCCTGAGTTCGAATCCCACCTGAGGGCCTTTCTGTGTGGAGTTTGCATGTTCTCCCCGTGTTAGC